>JACEFZ010019929.1:0-54450 GCA_014155875.1 Cepaea nemoralis | reverse complement strand
TGTCCAGATTTGGCATTAGAAACCCTAGAGTTGGTAGGAAGTTTTGCTTTGTAAAGTGTTTTCCCTAGAAGTTTTTACGGGGGTGTTCTTTTGTTTTGGGTCCCTTTTTTGTCCAATGCGTGTATTTTTGTTGTTGACTTATTGCATCTATTGTAGATCTCGTCTTCTGATTTGCCTTTTAATGATGATATACTTCCTAGGTACTTGAAACTCTTTACTTCTTTCATGGGTATGTTCACATTGGTGAATCGTTGTTGCTTTTTCTTCTTTCGTTATTGTCTATTTCTCTGTTTTACTTGTTTTGCTAATTTTCATGTTATGTTTCCTACACATTCGTTTAGACTATTCATGTGGTCTTGTAATTCAGCTTCTGATTTTGCTATTAGTGCTTGGTCGTCCGCAAATAGTTGTTCTCTAATAGTTAGATTTGCAGATGGGTCTTCTTCTGTGTTCTCGTCATGCAGTGTTCTTGCTGTCTCAGCTTGGCTGGTTTCATTACATATGTTGTCTATATATGTTACAAACAAGAGATCGAACATGACACAACCATTGTCGTACTTCGGATCTTATGGTGAGGGTTTCTGAGTGTCCTCTAGTTGCTCTCACTATGCATTCACTGTTGTTGTATAAGCTTCTACATAGGATTGTTAGATGTCTACTCACTCCGTATTGTTTAAGCATTTCCCACAGCTTGTTTCTGTCTACTCTATCAAATGCCTTTTCTTGGTCTACATAGGCTAAGTAGAGTGTTTCATTGAATTCGACTGATTTTTCTATACGTTGTCTAAGAGCAAAAATGTCATATTTGCATATTTTATTTTTCCTAAATCGAAGTTGTGTTTCGCTTAACTGGGGTTCTATAATAGTTCGTAATCTTTTTCTCAATATTTTTGCAAAAAAAAATTTCAAAGTGTGACTCAACAGTGAAATGCCTCTTTATTGTGTGCAGTCTCTTTTGCTGCCTTTGTTTTTTTTCCTCCAAATTGGGATAATTATGGCATTTCCCCAATCTCGTGGTGTCTGTTGTTCTACCCAAAAGTGGCTGAATAGTCAATGTAGCTTGCTCTCTTGCTGCTTTAATTAGTTCATTTGGTATTTCACCTTGTCCTGGTATAATCCTAGACCAGTCGCAGGTTTGAAACACATGCGAGTGATATACATAGTGTCAGTCTCTTATTGTTTCCCATACAATGTGATCAACATTATACTCACAATATTTGCGCCAACAAAGAAAACCACAAGAGGAAACATGCGCAAAAGACAGCCGCCGACCGATCCCACTGCTGACGTCACAGACACAAATCAACATAACCAGTCCGAGATAGGACTCACAAGACAAGAATTAGGGTGGATGAACCCACAAAAAACACGGACCTCAACAATAACCGACGCTGAGAAAGCAGGTTTAACGAGGCCAAATTTGGAATTTTTGTTTTGAAAATTGGAATTAAAAGAACATACAAATACCTGGGTACAATCTTCAACTGCTCCAACATAATCAGGGAAGAAAAACAAGCTAGAATCAACTGTGGAAATAAGATATACTATGCACTACAACATCTGCTAAAATCAAATGCGCTATCTCGTATCACCAAGATCACAATACACAAAACACTGATCAGACCAGCTGTGCTGTATGGCTCTGAAACCTAGAGTACATCTAAAGGAGACGAAGCCTTGTTACAAACCTTTGAGAACAAAGTCTTAAGACGCATCGTTGGGCCCATTAGGGATGCACAAAGTGAAGAGTGGAAAATAAGAAGCAACAAAGACATTTATGATCTGATTAAGTCCCCGCTAATCACTGGAATCATGAAGACTAATAGACTACAATTTCAGGGGCACATTGAAAGAATTGAAGATAATAGGGAAACACAACTCGCTTACACTCAGGACATCAATAACCGTAGACCCCGAGGAAGATCAAGAAGACGGTGGAGAGTTAATATATATACATACCTACAAGCTCTTGTAATCAACGACTGGCAGGAGAAGGTCAACCAGAGACACGAATAGAGACGGCTTGTATCTGCAGCAAAGAGCCTCAATGGCTCGGAATGCTAAAGAAGAAGAAGAAGAAGCAGAAGAAGAAGAAGAAGAAGAAGAAGAAGAAGAAGAAGAAGAAGAAGAAGAAGAAGAAGAAGAAGAAGAAGAAGAAGAAGAAGAAGAAGAAGAAGAAGAAGATTATATATATATATATATATATATATATATATATACTATATATATATATATATATATATAATATATATTATATATATATATATATATATATACTATATATATTTGGGAAATAGAAAATAACGAAGGAAAATTTTGAACACATAAAGCTGGGAGTAAGATAGGGATGTGTACAATATATATTAAATTTGGGGAAAAAATAGGAGTGATCACATGCCATGCGCAGTCCGATCTCTAAACCCGGAAAGTTTAAAGCTGGGAAAGCGCGCAAGACCTTCCGGTATGAGAGGACCGATTGCCTTCTTGGACGCCTCAGAAAAGGAGCATGCAACAGGGACTGTTAAAACTCCCTTTTTTGCAGCCCCCCCTGGGTGGATCCCAGAAGTAACCATGCTTGGAAATCAAAGAGAAACTGCAGTGAAGCAGCTAAAGAAAGTGCGACAGACACTTCGAAGCTCACGAGAGGAAGTGGACACAGCGGAAAATGTCAAGAAAGACAAGGTGGAGGATTTCAAGCGGTGTGCTGCAGAGGCCAAAAAGACAAAAATGGGAATGTTTTATGAAGGAGATTGAAGGTGTTTAAACACTGCAAAAATTTGGAAACTGCACAGGAAATGCAGAGAAAAGATCGGCGATGACAGTGGGAACAATCTATAGAGATGATGGTGTGCGCGTGACAACAGATAAAGAGAAAGGGGAGGCGTTTTCTCCAGATATTTTTAGAGCAGTACCAATCATAATGATGCGGACACCAGGGATGCAGTTAGAGAGGAGCTATCTGGCACCACGAAGAATATGCAGTATGAAGACATCATACGGGTGGAAGATGTTAAACACATTTTGAAAAAGGCAAAAGACACGGCACCAGGGCCCCGAAGGGGTCAGGTATGGCCACATGAAGGCTTTGAGTTAAGCAGACCTGGAGGAGATGACCGACTGCTTTAACCAGAGCATTAGGACAGCATCAGTACCGCAGGATTGGGTGCACAGCTATCTCATCCCTCTCCCAAAACCATTCAAGGATCAGTCAAAGCTTAGCGGCTTTAGGATCATCGCCCTTCAAAATACATTTGGGAAGGTTTTAGAAAAGATAGTCACTGTTAAGCTGCAGGATTTTTTGGAAAGGGGGAAGCTTCTTCCAAGAGGCCTGGGGAGCTACAGGCCAGGAAAAGATACCTGGTCTAATGCTGCCACTTTTGCCTTTGATGTTTATGAGGGGTTCCAGAGTAGACAAGAAACGATGGCGGTAGCGCTTGATCTCGATGATTTTGATGACCGCACTGATGGAGAAGGGGGTCAATCCCTGGTTGGTGAACTGGATAGCAGCCGTCCTGCACTCTCCTCGGGTTGCTCTCCGTCTGGGCGCATGGACCTCAGAGCCACATATGTTAACCCCGGGACTGGCACAGGGATCTGCAGTTTCACCGGTGCTCTTTAATGTGTATACGAGCAAGATTGCAAACCTAGAAGCACCAGAGGTTGGAAGAATACTAAAATTTGCAGATGATATTCTTGCATATAGGCAGTGGAACGAACGAACGAACGAACGAACAGACTTTATTTTCAAAGGGTAACAAATTGGGCACGCAGGCCCGTCTTACATTCGGCTCTTCCATTCATTCATCTTTCTTTCATCAACAGTGCATAGGAAAAAACATTGTAAAATGAATTTTGTAAACAATGCATATTACTATGTTATGAGACACATCCACCACCCACCCACATATCCCCCATTCACTCCAACTCCCCCACCCAACCACACACACATAACCCACACACACATACATTCCCCCACCCATCCACCACATCCCTACACCTACACATCTCCCCACCCACACACACCTCTCACCCACCACACATCCCATCCACCCACACTCCAAGCACACATACATTCAATAACCCACACCCCCCCCCTCCACCTACACACATCTCCCCACCCACTCACATATCCTCTACCCGTCCCATTACCCACCAAAAATCACTCACCCACATATCCTCCTCCAACCACACACCTCCGCCTACCCAGCCAAACACACATTCCTCAACCACACACGCTTTCTTCCCGTCAACTCACATATTCCGCACCTACCCACACACAAATTCCGCACCCACCCACATAATCTCCCATCTCCCCCAGCCCACTCACAGATCCCGATCCCACACCTGCAAACACCCCCCACCAACTCCTAACCTGCACACACTCACCCACCCACATATCCTCTACCCACCCAAACATCCTCTACCCACCCATCCCCCAACCAAACATTCCTGAACCACACACCCTTACTCATATACAATCACCCACCCACACATCCTCTACCCAACCACACATCCTCCATCAACCCACCCCCAGCCACACATCCCTTAACCACACACCCCAACCCATATACACACACATCCCCACCCACACACAATCTCCTCACCCATACACACATCCCTCACACACATCCCCACCCACCAACACATCCCCCATTCACAAACACACACCTTCCATCCACGCACACACACAACCCACACACACACTTCCAACTCATACACTCATCCCCTCACACATCCCTAGACACACGTACTTATCCCTCAACCACTGACACAAACATATCCCTTACCCACTCATCAACACATACATCTCGTATCTACCCACCCACACTCACACACCCCAACCACCCATCTAAGAAAACTTTCCCACCCTCACACACATCCTTCACCCACCCGCAAACCCAAAAACACCTTCACCCACCCACAACCCCATCGTTTATCCACACCAGCTCCCCTCCCACACAACACCACACCCACACACATCCCAAAGACACATCCCTCACCCACACACACATCTCCCCACACATCTCCTACCCCCCCAACATCCCCCAACTACAATCACCCCACTACCCACACAAATCCTCCATCCAGCCACACACCCCCACCCAGACAGACATATCCCCCACCCACACACACATCTCCAAATCCATCACCACACCCATCATGTAAACCTCCCCAACCCACATATATCCCCACACATATCTCACCCACACACAATCCCCCCCATCCACCCAAACATCCACACCCAAGCCCATCCCTCACCCACCCCCCAAAACCCCCAACCACCCCCACCTGCACACATCTCCCACCCACCACATATCCCACACCCATCTCCACACCATACATATACCCCACCCATCCCACAACCCACCATCAATCATCCACCAACATACCCCCTCCACCCACTCACCCCAACCACCTAGCCAAACACACATCTCCACCCACACACACCTTTCCCGCAACCCATACATACCGCACGTACCCCACATAAATCCCCACCCACCAACACAATCCATCCCGCCCACCCGAACACCACATCTTCCCATCACCTAACCTACTATTTTGACAAACTCCCACACTTTACACACACATAAAAGACGATGTCGTGTGCATTGTTGCAGAATTGTAAAGAAAATGGAGAAAAATTGTACATATACATTCTGTAACTTAAAATTAGTGATGCATTCAACTCTCTCCCTCTCCCTCTCTCTCCCTCTCTTCTCTTTTCTCTCTCTCTCTCTCTTTTCCTCTCTCTCTCTCTCTCTCTCTCTCTCTCTCTCTATACTCTCTAATTCTCTTATCCACTCTACAGTGATGTACATGTGTTCATGTTATAAATTATAACATCAGTTGGCATTCAAAATGGTAATATGAACATGAGAAACACGCATATTGATATGCGTGCGCTTAAATCTCTCTTTCCTTTCTGGTCTTTCTCGCCTTTCTCACTAACACACAACCATAGACCTCAAAAACAATGGCCGCACACATAAACCCCATTAACAAATCCATTCTTCCACTGTCTTCTCTCGTTCCCTCACTCTCTCTCTCTCTCTCTCTCTCTCTCTCTCTCTTCACTCTCTCTCTCTCTATCACTCGCAATCACTATTTCACCCATTAAGTCACTCTCTCCATCTTTCATTTACTCAATATCACACTCCCTTTCACTCTAACTCACACACAGACAGACACACACCCTCTCGCTATCAAATACACACTCCCTCGCGATCGCATGAAAACATATACACAAACACTCACGAGCATACACATAATATACACACGCAAATACACACATATCCCCACGCACACATACACACATCCACACCCATATACACATACTTACACACACACACACAAATACACACTCCCTCGCATACCCTGCATGCATGCATACATACACACAATCATGCACTCACATACACGAACATATATATATATATACGCACATACACACATATACACACGCACATACATATAAACACACGCATACATTTACGCACACATATAACATACTTACACACACAAGCACACATACAAACACACATTTACACACACTTAAACATACACACCCACATTCAGACGTGCACACACATACGCACACATAAACACACGCATACACACATATGGACACACGTACACACCAACCCATCCACCCACACACTTACTTACACATACACGCTGCCTCACATAATCTCACCCTCTCACTCACTCATTTACTCGCTAAACCACACTAACTCACTCTCTTACAAGCACAGACAAGTACACAGACAGACACACACATTCACCCACTATCTCTTTCTCACCGTTCAATTACCTGCATATCCCACACCTACCCATCTCTCACAAATCTCCCCTCCCGCACAAAACTCCACCCATAAACACACTCCCCCACACGGAGGTCACGGGTGACAAGCATCTCCTGGATCTTTTCTCCGGGGCATGCCGGTGTGCTGGGAAATGAACAGGCGGACAGATTGGCTGGCTCTGCAGAACTTCGTGGAGTATTGATACATGACAAGGCAGACATGGTTGCGGCCTTGTGGGAGCACGTGCACACCTCGGAGGAGCAAATGGATTACCATGGTCTGGCAAGAATGAGACAACGAGGCGTGACGAAGGGATCTGGCCGACACTCAACGCTCAAAGGAAAAGGAAAGGCGAGACGGACTTATAATCAGATTGCTACTAGTACTATTAGTGATGGAACTCTTCGCTGGCTGCTGAGGATGGGTACGGAGCACTTATGGGATTGCCCCGAATGCTGTGATGTCGATTCCTAAATCAATCAATCAATCATATATTGGGAAATGGGAAATAAAGAACGAAATTGAGTTGTGTTGGGTTGAGTCAAGAACCGACATCACTGCACTCAGGACATTCCCATCCGTGCTCCGTCCCCTCGTTCAACAGCCAGCGAAGAGACATACTACTAATCGTTCCCATCGCTATCTGATTAACAGTTCTCCTGGTCTTCCCTTTCAGTTTTGAGATTCTTCCGAAACCCCTGCCGACACCCCGTAATCTCATTCTTTCCACATATGGGTTCTCAATTTGTTCCTCCGCCTTCTCCACCTGGTCTCCCAAGCGCACGACCACCTCCCCTTGTCCATAGGCAAAAATTCACCAAGAGGTGCATTCCCTGCTAGCCTATCAGCCTGTTCATTCCCCGTACACCTGCATTACCAGGGAAAAATATACATACAATTCTCACGACCTGTGACCTCTGAAGCGACGAAAGCCATTCCACACGAAACACACCTTTCTGCACCTTGCTAAGCATACTCTTTGAATCTGTAATGAATACAACGTGTGTTGCAGTAGTCTCCTCTAGCCACCGGAATGCCGCTGTTACTGCCTCCACCTCCATTCTCATGCTGAAGGTCGTAGTCTCATATGCCAGACTCTCCTTTTTCAAGACTCGCCCATTAGCCTTTGCAATAAAGCCTCAGCCACTACGTCTGTTTCTCACCACTGACCCATCAGTGTAGATTACTATGTCTCCTTGATGTGTGTTGCTCTGGATCAGGCTGTTGCACTTCAAACTCAGTGCGGCCCACTGCATATTCTCTGCACCCACGCCCCAGTGTTATTATTACTTTGTGTCAGTCCGTCATGCCTTCCGGAAATTCAACCCACTCTCTTTCACGATTGATGGTCTCTAGATCACACACCTAACTTATAGAAAGTTATGCCTGTGTCATCAAGGACATGTCTCGTCTTAGTCTCTGACCCTTAACCATATCCATTGCTGCATGCAGCGAGTGATCCCTGTCTGCAGCAACTCTCAGGTGCCATTTGATCTGAAGGACCCTATGCCTATCCGTCATTGCTGATAGCGCCAGGATATGCCTCATGCATATAATTGGTGTCTCCTTTGTGCACCCCAGGATTAACCGCATGGCAGCATGAAAACAGTTCACCAGGTTCCCGCTTTGAAGTTCTAAACTTCCGTCGGTATGAGTGCGCTGTGATCTCAAATCTCTTCAAGAGAGCCGCTTTCAAGGCCGGGTAATCATTCTGCAACCCCAGTGGCAAGCGTGCATACACTTCATAACCGGCGCCTCGGAGTCCCTGGGAGAGTTTCAAACACCATTTCTGTTTGTCTAACCCCATTGCAATAGACATGGTCTTAAACTTCTCTAAGTACCGGTCTATCAGTTCTTTCTCGGGTTCGAACGGCTGTAAAGGCCACTTAATAGCCTGGTAGTCACGTCTACTGGTTGACTCTGAGTTAGGAGGTACATCTCCTCCCACAGCTCCATCAGTTACACCAGTAGCAGGCGCTTGGGTCTCAAGTAGCTTCATTCGATACTCATGGTCCCGTCTTTCTCTGTCGGCTTCCAACTCAAGCTGTTTCATTTCACTATCAGCAGCTGTCCTCTTTTCCTCTAGAGCCACTTTACTGGCTTCCAGTTCTCTTTCTGCTCTACTCCTCTCTCTTTCCTCTTGGCGAAAATCTCTTTCCACTGCTTCCACATAGGATTTCAATGCCTCTCCATCTAGACCTAACTTACGCCCAGTTGCCTGAACTGTGGCTAAGTCTAACTCTTGGGTAAACATGTTGACTCTGAGATGTGGGTACTCAAGTATGTTTGGGTGAAGCAATACAATTAATCTCTAACCAATAGTATTAACGATACACCACAACACAAATGTCCGTCAGACAGTTAGGAGATAGGTAGAAGTAGTAGAATCTTATGTAGACTGAAGTAGAGGATATAGACTAAGTCAGTATCCCTACGAGAGGTTTCTACAACACACAGAGAGCTTGGAATAATCCCGAACGAGCCCCCACTCTATTCTGGAGTGAGACAAGATCGCCTTGGGTAGTGAGAGTTAACCACCCTCGAGGTGTTTCTAGCACTCCCTTGTATTCTAACCCCAGGAGTTGGACAGGTAGATACACTGTTTACTCTGTGGTTGACCTCATATTATTTAATTATATCTACAAGCCCCTCCAGATTCTAGACCCCCACTAACTACCTACTCCCGTGGAACAATGAACACTGAGGCATCGTCCGAGACCACACTCAATAATTATACAAAGAGTAAGTCAACATACACAAAGTTTATTCTACCCTTGAGAATATAGAACTGAAATGAACATCCTGATAGAATAATCTATTTACACAAATAGAGGATAGACTCGAAACAGAATCAGAGATATGGTTACTTCATCATAAGGCTGAGAAGTAAATTGGATGCAGATGTCCCGTCCAGTCGGTCTGCCACTCACCCGGCTTCCTTCCAGTGAGATGACTAGAACCTGGGAGACCACTCCGTCTCCAGAGCTTGGATCAACAACAAGAGAGTTACCACTGGACCTCACTCAAATGGACGAACTGCCACTTCATCACTTCCTAATGAGTCACTGTTAAGTTAATAAACAGTTCTCTGTAAACAGCCTGGCTGGGAGACAATCCTCCTGGAGTTGACCCCAGTTACTCTTGACTTCAATGAATGTCTGTAGCCAATGACAAATCTAATGGTCCCCCATTAGTATCAAGTATCCCTGGTTGGGTAATAAGCCACTGACCAATCTAATGGTCCCTATTTAGTAGTACATTACCCCTGGTTGGGTAATCAGCCAATGACCAATCTAATGGTCCCTAAATCATAGTACATTACCCCTGGTTGGATAAACAGCCAATGACCAATCTAATGATCCCTAAATCATAGTACATTACCCCTGGTTGGGTAATCATATAGTTCTGCTGATACTTCACTGAGTCCTACGAGAAAACACAGTTTAGTTTCTAAACTAAGTACACCATTTTGGATCACCCATCTATTTCATCCGGGGACAACAGTGTTCAGTCTGGACAATAATTTGTTGTCCGTTACCTGATAACACTGGTAATAAGTCTCTATACATAAGCTGGTGTAGGTATCATCATGACCTGCCACTAAAGCTGTCGTAGGAACAGTCCCAGTTTATAGATCAATCTTTCCGACGTTTAGGCGGAACCATCCCAGACTGTGTACAGGCTGGTGTCTCGTATCATTGAGCATGATTGCTCAGGCGGCTGAACGTCTCTTTGCTGAAATATAGTATCTTCTAAATCAGAAAAACCACAAACCATCACATCCTACATGTGCACTTTCAGGGCACCAGAATCACTTGATGATAACATTCAATCATGATGATTCACCCTGTCACATGGTGTGGGTTAGTCAGGCGAGGTAAGTAAAGGATTCTACCTTTCACTGTGGTACACGAAGTGGTTTCAGGCAAACGACAAGTGTAGTCGACTGGTTCCTCAATAGGCAACTCCTGAAAGGAAGAGCGATCGGTGAGAGTATTCTGGCCCAAACATTGGTCCACATGCATCCTACCACTGACTCCTCAACCCTCAATCAGGCTACTTAGTTATGCAAATAACTAACGCATTATCTCTATATTGAGAGTAGTAAAGCATGGGTTTCTGTCAAAGTTAGCTGGCCACACCGAACAGCCCGTCAAACAGAGTAAGTAATCAGAATGACGAGTCTGATCGTATGTCTCACCTATCCCTAATCATCTACCAGTTGTCGCTAACGTCACTAGTTGTAGTAAGCTTTTATCATAGTTCTAAAATTAACCGAACTAAACATTAAGGTGCAGAGTCCCTGGACTCATTCTGTAGATTGGACATGTTCAATAGTAACATAACACTGATCAATGTACAATCCCTCGGGATATAGGGATAATACATGATCACATCAAGTATTTACACACACCGTTTTGCTGGTGGGACATCCTGCCTACCCTATGGCAAAACTCTCCTTATCAGACTCTTCCCTAGAGTCAAGAAGCCTTCTGGGTACAACATGTCCCCCACATGTTCCAAGGGTTATGTTCCAGCTCTGCCCTTCCAAGTGGATTAGCCTTGGCCTGGACCGAACTTCATAGTTGGCCTGGTCTGCCAGCAACATACTTTCATAACTTGCTTTTAAATCCAAATATCCCATATGTCCCCGTGTCTCATGCAACCTGCTTTTATCCTTCCATACTTCTAGCACATCAACACTCACTCGCACTTGTGCAAGCAAGAAAGAACAGGAAAGTAAAGACAAGAATTAAGAACGCATATTGACATCACGACGGTATTCATTGCTATAACGCGTCTAACTATTCGGCGTTCGGTATCGCTCCAAGAAGTATCACATAACATGACTTAATATATATACATAATGCCACACGAAACACACATATATATCATCATCATCATCATCATCATCATCATCAATGAAGACTTACCTTCTCACAGAATTCCAGTGTTCCACACAATGAATTCACTATTAAGTTAACACACAATAGTTACATCATTCCTGGTGGCCAAGAACTAAGTTCTCTCTTTACTTAGTAACTAAGCACAATTCTGTCTGAATCTCCACCTACCAACTTACCTTGCTATCTAACAGTTCTTGCTTCAGCTACTGATTGGCATAAGTCTAGGTTCATATCATGCACTATTAACTATGTCCTATTCTAAAACAGCAACATAGTTTATGCAAAGATTTGCCACACTTGGTAAATACTAGTTGAACACAAATCGCCAATATCACAGGCCTACATTTCAAGCAGGTAAACAAACGCAACACACGGCCTAGGTTTCAGCGACGTTATCGAACGGTTTCTCATTAGCAATGCAAAGACACCCGCATATTTAATGAGGTTAGAACGATTGCGTTTTGTGAACAATGACATAGTTAAATTAATTAACCAAGCAGATACATGAATACGTAGAACCAGCCTCCAGTCAGCTACCCGAACTGTTCAAGGGCGCATATGCCGCAATGTGTTATCAGTCAGCTGCACCTAGGTAAAGGTGAGACGCTATACAAATGGCTTAACAGAGCCATGAGTCTTCTCCCCGAGAGTGTCAGAAGGTGAATGCCTATTCTAGCCGCATTTCCCCAACGTGCAAACTCATGCGCACTAGGAGCGAGTGCTCCTTGGGAAATGTCAACTTCTCGTACAACATTCAGTCCCCGCCTAGAATTTCTAGATCTTTCTGCACGAGAATTTAGTGGTGCACCGGGCCACACGGGTCACTCAAATTCATGTGCTCCGAGAAGATTCTAGACGGTAAATTCCCATCGGTTTCCCTCAGTCTATTTATAACTGGGAAAGTCCCCGATGACACGCCAAAATAGTGCGGGATCCCGACGAGAACAGACAGATGAGCGTCGTTTCGTCACGAAGATCGAACTGTCGAACACCGAGAAGATTTGAAGACATGCCAAGATGGGGATATAGGAGGAACACCAGAAGAGGCGACAACTGGTAAAGCTCAATGAAATGAACATCACTATATGACGGGGTGGGCACACAACAACTCCAAGCCTCAACAAGTGCGCGATTCTGTCCAGACAAGAAAAACTTCACCAAGAAAGTAACGAACGCAATCAACCCATCAGAAGTCGGGAAGCTGACAACAAGCAGCCCATAGTACGAAAGATAAACTACAAGCTACACCATAAATACCCCAATTATAGCCAATTCGAAAACTCGAAGGCTGAAAGTGGTTGTTCGTACCAAAAATTGGATTGGATTGGATATATATATATATATATATATATATATATATATATATATATATATATATATATATATATATATATATATATATATATATATATATATATATATATATATTATATATATATATATATATATATATATATATATTCATTGGCACCTTTCCGTCTTGACAGGCGATGAGTTTGGTACATTGTGCTTTCAAAAAAGCTTAATAACTGTCATATGGCAATAACTACGATCCATGGCGGTGGCGAGTGTGGCTGGTAAGGCCAATTCTTGCTGCAAATGTTTGCCCACAGTAGGTGCATGTTAAAACATGGTCATTTCCACCATTTTGCACTATCTTACGTCTCTCACGCTCTGTGTGTGCTTTATCTGCAATCATTTTCTCCTTTGTCTTTATTCCATTTCTGATAGTTGCCCTCCATGCAACACGTTCAGCGGCGACGTGCTCCCATTGTGCATTATCAATGCCTGTATCAATCATGTCCCGCTTACACACATCTTTGTATCGTAGTAGAGGCCGACCCTGAGATCTCCTACCCGTCTGTAATTCACCAAAAAAGATGTCCTTTGGTATTCTGCCATCATCCATCCTCCTAACGTGTCCTATCCATCTAAGTCTACGAAGACTGAGCATGGAATACACCGTCACACAACCTGATCTTTCCAATACTTCAGTATTTGTGATTTTGTCTTGCCACTTAATACCAAGTATTCTTCGCAGACACCGCATATGAAAGCTGTTTAAACGTTTCTCTTGGCCGTGAGTAAGTTGTCCAGGTTTCACTGCCATAAAGAAGAGTACTAAGGACACAGGCTTGGTAGACGAGGACTTTTGTTTTGGCAGTAAGCTTCCTGTTCTCCCAGACTCTTTTTGCTAACATGTTCATTGTTGTTGCTGCCTTGCCAATCCTGATGTTGATTTCCTGATCGAGGGATAATTTGCTATTTACCTCTGATCAAGATATGTAAAATAGGTCTACTATCTCCAGTTCGGCGTCTGTCAATAAAGATTGATGGTACACCATGTGCACCTTTTGACATAATCTGTGTCTTCTTTTTGTTAATTGTTAAACCAAATTCAGAACAAGCATTGGAGAATGCAGATAGTAGATGTTGTAATTCTTCCTCAGAGTGGGTCGTAATCGCAGCATCATCCGCAAAAAGCAACTCTCTGATTAGTACCCTGCTAATTTTGGTCTTGGCCTTCAATCTCTGAGCATTATAGAGGCCACCATCTGAGCGTGAGTGAATGTATATACCGTCATCCTGATTTACGAAAGGCATATTTCAGTAGAAGTGAAAAGTATATCCCAAAGAGGGTGGGGGCTAGTACACAACCTTATATAAGGAAGAAACTACAATACGAAATAGGAGAAGAACAATATGGGTTTATACTGTGTATAAACTGAGAACAGTAATTGAACGTTCAATAGAAGTAAACAAAGATCTACATTTTGTGCTTTATTTATTACAAAATGGCTTTCAATACAGTGAGACATGTCAAATCAAATCAAATCAAATCAACTTTATTAGGGCCACAAATTGGTCTCAGGCCCGTCTTACATTCGGCCATTCCAATCACTCGTCTTTCGTTCATCAAGAGCATTATACATTTACATAGGAAGAAAAATAGACATTGTGAAATGAATGTTGTAAACATATATAAGGCAAATTACCTTGTTATGAGGCCCATCTCCCACTTACCCATACATCACCCCACACACACACCCCCATCTACCCACACACATGCACACCAAGTGACACATACATACTCTACCATCCGACCCATCACCCTCCCGCACATCCCCCACCTACACACACTCCCCTCACTTGTTCCCCCAATCAAAACACACTCGCCACCCACAAACATTCCCCCACCAACCCACACATCCCACGTCCACCCACATACACATCCTAACAAAAACATCCTCTCCCCACCCACACCTCAAACAACCCACCCCAGCCACATCTCCATTGACCACATATTCCCAACCCACGCACACAATTCCCCACCAACCCACACATCACACATCCACTCACACATCCCCAAACCATACACACAAATCCCCACCAACTGAAATCTCCCTACCCCGCCCCCACACACACATCTCCCTAACTACCCATACATCCCCAATCCACTCACACACACCCCACCACCCACACATACATCCTCCACCAACCCGTACATGCCTTAACCCAATTCCCCACTACACAATCCCCCACTTGCACATCACATACATCCCCTACCACGGTATATACCCAATCCACGCACCACACACACACATATCCCTCCCCAACACATCCCACACCCACATTCCACCACACATCCCCACCTACACATCACACACATATCCCCCACCCCCATATCACACAATATTCCCACCCGCACCCACACAGATACCCTTACCCATTCACCCCACATACCCCCACCCACACACCACAAAAATCCCCCATCCACACACACATACCTCACCCACTGATATATAATGAGGATGCTTGAAGATCTACAAATTGATGCAAATTGATGGACGCGACCCTAGACTTGTGAAAAACATATATTGGAAACAACAAGCTGTCATCAAAATTAATAAAGATGTAGGTCAATATCAGCCTGTTAAATGATGTTGAGACAGGGATGAATAATGTCTCCAGATCTGTTTTGCCCTGCACAGTGAAAGTATTTTCAAAAATAAACTAGATATTGAGGGAATCAACATTGGGGGACAATACATCATTAACATTAGATATGCAGATGATACATTCTTAAAAGCAGACAATGACCAGTACCTGCATCATTTAGTAGATGCAGATGTTGCACACAGTGAACATCTAGGATTAGAACTGAATATTAAGAAGACACAGATTATGGTCGTCACTGGGAAGAAGGAAATACCACAATGTGATGTACGAGTAGATGGGCATATTCTTAAACAAATGAATCGATACTGTTATCTCGGCACAGTCATAACATCTGATGGGAGATGCCTTGAAGAGATTAGAACAAGAATTTCCATTGCGAAGGTAGCCTTTTTTAATATGAAAAACATACTGACTAATAGAAAAATATCAATTGAAACGAGAAAAAGAATGTTGATGTGCTACATAGAACCTGTGCATTTGTATGGATGTGAAGCGTGGACAATAAGCAGACAAGCAGAAAAACATCTGATGGCTGTAGAAATGTGGTTTATGTGGAAAATACAAAGACTACCATGGACGGACAGAAAGACCAATGAGCATGTCCTTCAAGAAACAAATAAAGATCGTAAACTGATTAGAGTCATTAGACGTAGACAGTCAAAATACTTCGGGCATGTTATGATAAGAAATGACTTGGAGAACTTAGGGACAAATGGCAAGATCGAAGGGAAGAGACCACGGGGGAGACCGAGAAGTAAGTACCTGGATGGATTGGCCACATGGCATGGTCGAGACAGGAACACGGAGCTTATCCACGACCCTGTCGATCGAGTGAGATGGCAGAACATGACTGCCCGCGCTTACCGGCATGACACATAATAGATGGATGGATAAGATCGAAGGGAAGTGACCAAATAGAAGACCGATAAGTAAATACTTGGATGGCCTGGCCACGTGCCGTGATCGAGACAGAAACACGGAGCTGATCCACGACTCTGGTGAACGAGTGAGATGGCAAGACGTGACAGCCACATATATCGGCATGGCCAATGATAGATGAATGGAACTTAAAAGAGAGTGGAGTCAATCTCAAACAAGTCAATGTGTTTAAGTATTTGGATGAAGGTGTATTAAGGCAGGTAAATGTACAATTCCTATGCAAATGTAGCATTTCGCAAGATCAAGAATACCCTCAGCAATTTATTTTTGCCATTCATAGAAAATAATTCTTAATAGTCAATCCGGATGTACGTGTCAGTATCATGGACAATTAGCAGGCAATTGGTAAATTATGCGGAAGGAAGGACATGTCGTTTTAAAAGAAGAATCACAAGAACAGTGAGAGAGAGAGAGAGAGAGAGAGAGAGAGAGAGAGAGAGAGAGAGAGAGAGAGAGAGAGAGAGAGAGAGAGAGAGAGAGAGAGAGAGAGAGAGAGAGAGAGAGAGAGAGAGAGAGAGAGAGAGAGAGAGAGAGATTCATACATGCATACATTCATTCATTCAATAGCATGTCCTTTGCAGAACCTCGCTCCAATAACAACCTTCCGGAAAACCTCTCGATCACAAGCAAGATGTCCCGCATCTAATACACCCATCTGGAGATCATCCACCACATCCTGCACCCATCTTCTCTTTGGCCTTCCTCTTCCTCTCTTCCCAGGCATATACCCCTCAATAATTGTTCTATCCAAACTTTCATGTCGTTTCAAGTGACCAAAATATTTCAATTTTCTTTGTTTTATCGTCTTTATTAGCCAATCTTCTTCAATATTCAACTCTTGAAGTATGGATGCATTTTTTCTTTTCTTTACCCAAGATATTCTTAAAACTCGTCTATAACATTTATATTCAAAGGCGTTTATGCGCTGTTCAGCTTGTTTAATAAGTGTCCATGTCTCACAGGCGTATGTTGCAATGGGAAAGATGCATGCTCTTAAAAATCTAACTTTTGTAGTTCTGTCTGTCCCACTCCATAATTTATTCAGCTGTTTTAGTCTTTGAAGAGCAATTGATAGTCGCCGTTTAATTTCTTTCATTGTGTCGCCGTTGTTGGTAATTAATGACCCAAGATATTCAAAATTTTCCACCACTTCCAATGTTTCCCCATTAATGTATATTTCTTTCTCCATAGTAGTTTTATCTGTATGCATTATTTTTGTATTTGCTATGTTAAGATATAAGTTGTTATTTTCACTATTCAGTTGGGTTGAGGCTATGAGGTTTTCTATGCCACTCTGTGTTGTGGATATAAATACTGTATCATCAGCATTACGAATCTCTGGTATGTAATGACCTCTGATATTTAGGGCATCATATAGCTCCCTGTTTACATCATCTCTTACATTTCTCATTATATCTTCGGCGTACAGGTTAAACAAATAGGGTGACAGCACGCAGCCCTGACGGACTCCTTGCTTGATGTCAAACCAATCTGATGCCTCGCCATCTATTCTAACTGCTGCTTGTTGGTCTAGATAGAGCATTTTTTTTGGGTTGTACTACATGTGATGGAAAGCCCATATTTCACATGATTTCCCAAAGTTTCTGATGTTGTACACAGTCAAATGCTTTTGAATAATCCACAAAACATGAGAATAGGTTTACATTAAAATCTCTGCACTTCTCTATTATTAAACGCTTAAATCCAGCTTGAACTACGTTAATCTCTTCTTCCATTTTCTTACGAAGTCTTTCTATTATGACTTTTAGTAGAATTTTACTTGCATAACTGATCAGGGCAACAGTTCTATAGTTGGTGCATAATTTCAGCTTGCCCTTTTTTGGTATTAGAATGAAGATAGTTCTCTTCCAATCTTTTGGCCAAATACCATGTTTCCAAATCTTTGTACATAATGCATGATGTATGTGAATGCTTTCTTCTCCTCCCGCTTTAATTAGTTCAGCTGGTATCTCATCACATCCAAGTGATTTACCATTCTTCAGGTTCTTTATAGTCCAAGAAATTTCATCTAATGAGGGGTCAGGTTCTGTCTCTGCTGTCACTGGCTCATGTATCTCATTCATATCCTCACTGTTACTCACATGATACATGCCACTGCAGTACTCCTGCCATCTTTCTAGAATTTGTCTAGATTCTGTTAAGGTATTTCCCATCTTGTCACAGATAACATTCAATTGAGGTTGAACATTTCTTGTCAATAACTTCATTTCTTTGAACATTTCATAATCTCTTCCAGTCTTTTGATACTGCAATATTCTGGTACAGCAATCTTGTATATGTTGATTTTTGTCCATTCTTGTGTTATTTCTTATTTCTCGAGTTAAAGATTTATACTTCATCCTGCTGTTATCCGATTCATCTCCATTCTGTTTCAGCTCCCTTCGTTGTTTTATTAATTCTAACGTGTCTGATGTAATCCATGGCTTCAATTGCTTTTTCTTGGTCGGAATTAGATCTTTGGCTGCAGTTATCAAGATATCTCTAGCTTTTACTGCCAGTTCATCAGGTGTCATTTCTTTTTGTACAGACATCAAGACCTCAAAGCGATTCCTAACTTCTACAGCGTATGCATCCGGTATTTTTGTGAGATCAAAACGAATTGGCCTTGGTCCTAGGATAAGCTTTTTAAGTTTTAATTTCAGATCTGCTTCTAATAACTGATGATCTGTATCACAGTCTGCACTACGTAGGGTTTTTGCAGATGTTATGCTTGATCTCCATCTTCTTTGTATTAAAATATAATCTATCTGATTTTTGGTAATACTATCTGGAGAATTCCAAGTGAAGAGTCTTCTTGGATGTTGTTTAAAAAGCGTGTTGGCTATCGTTAACTCATTTTCTGTGCAAAATTCAATTAATTTATCACCTGCATCATTTCTATTTCCTAATTCAAATTTTCCTAAAAAGTGTCTCTCATTTTCAGCTCTTCCTGCACCTACTTTTGCTTTAAAATATCCCATTATTATTGCTATTTCATTATGACCAATCTTATGTAATGTGTCTTGTAGTGTGTTGTAAAAATCTACAATTTCGTCCTCCTCTGCTGTTGAAGTAGGTGCATATATCTGTATGAGAGTTGTGTTTTTTAGACGGCCTTTAAGTCTAATGGTGAGGATTCTATCACTGACTGGATTATACCCCATTAAAGCTTTTGTAGTTGTCTTTTCTAAACAAAATGCCACTCCACTCTGGCCTCCAACGTCTCTACCAGAATAACTGAAAATACTTCCATTTTCAGTTGTAGAATGTCCCATGCCGCTCCAGCGATGTTCACTAATTCCTAAAATTTGAATGTTTAACCTCTCAATCTCATCACACACTACTTTAAGCTTTCCCACATCCAGACTTCTTACATTCCACGTTGCTATTCTCACTCTATTTCTTAGTCTGATACATAGATTTCCTTGCTAACACAGTCAAGATTAACTCCGTCATCACGATTACTAGTACTGGTCCCTGTGTCACACTCTTCCTCAGTGTTATCTGATCTGCCTGGCATGGGGTCTCGCCACCTGATCTCTTTCTTATTATGTTTTCTTTCATGGTTGTTATGGTTTCTTGGCAAGTTTTGCAGAAGGTAGTTTGCCATTGCTTTCCTTCTGGGCAGTGACTGTACTAGTCGGTGGCCATAGCCATTGTCTCTACTGATGAGATCATCTGCCTATCGCCGCAGAGTGCAAGACCATAACCAACAACAATCTGTCGGCTGCTCTCACACTCCATCCACCACCTGCTTCCATGGCTTCATGCAACCCTGATCGGGGGGCTAAACGGGTACTCCACCTTGCCCAAGGGTGTCACGTAGTCTAAGGGAGGAAAGGAGGCGTCTTACATCTCCTTTGATAGGGGATACCCCTACCCCGCTAACTGGACAAGCATATATACATACTCAAATACATACATACATACACACATACATACATACATACATACATACATACATACATACATACATACATACATACATACATACATACATACATACATACATACATACATACATCCATACATACATACATACATGCATACATACATACATACATACATACATATATATATACATACATACATACATACATACATACCATACATACATACATACATACATACATACATACATACATACATACATACACACACATACATACATACATACATACATACATACATACATACATACATACATACATACATACATACATACATACATACATACATACATAAATACATACATACATACATACATACATACATACATACATAAATACATACATACATACATACATACATACATACATACATACATACATACATACATAAATACATACATACATACAGACACATACATACATACATACATGCATACATACATACATACATACCATACATACATATATACATACATAAATACATACATACATACACACACACACATACATACATACATACATACATACACACATACATACATACATACATACATACACACACACATACATACATACATACATACATACATACATACATACATACATACATAACATACCATTACATACATACATACATAACATACATACACACACACACATATACATACATACATACATACATACATACATACATACATACATACCTACCTACCTACCTACATACATAATACATACATACATACATACATACATACATACATACATACATACATACATACATACATACATACATACATACATACATACATACATACATGTTGTTGTTGTTTGTCCATCAATAATGATGATGACCATTCATTTCATCCAGTGGGGTTGAAGGTGTGGAGCCGTGGGTTCTAAGATGGCTGATAAGGCCTATTTTGGCTCGAAATGTTCTTTGACAATGTGATCAAAGAATGCTTGACGTCTCTGGAGGAGGATTTCCTGCTGTGGTTTTTCTGTCCTGCCTTTTCTTCACAGCTCTTGAAGTCCTGGTTGCCTCACATATGACTGCACCTTTGCGCAATGATGCACCTCACGAATTTCGGTCTCTGGCTGCAGTCTCCCAGGTGTCATGATGAATTCCAAAAGCATTCAGTGAAATTTTCAGAGTGTCTTTAAAACGTTTCCTCTGGCCACCTTGGGAGCGTGTACCACAACGCAGTTCGCTGTAAAAAATTCGTTTAGGGAGCCTGTGATCTGGCATGCGAGTCAAGTGACCAGCCCAGCGAATCTGATTATTTATCAGTAGAGTGTGGATACTGGGCATGGATGCTCTTTCTAGGACTTCAGTGTCTGGAATCTTGTCTTGCCATTTAATCTTCAGTAGCTTCCTTAGGCAGACTGTGTGGAAGTGGTTTAATTTCCTAGCGTGTCGCTGATAAACAGTCCAGGTTTCACAAGAATATAGCAGTGTGGATAATACAACTGCTTTGTAGACTTTTAGCTTTGTTTGCAGGCTTATTCCAGTTCTGTCCCATACATTCTTGTACAGTCTGCCAAAGGCTGCACTGGCCTTGGAGATTCTTGCATTCACTTCGTCATCGATTGTGGCAGCTTGTGACACGGTGCTGCCAAGATAGGTGAATTTGTCCACAACACTTAGTCTATGATCATTCACTTTGATATTCGGCACAGTGTGATTATTCCCTGGAGCTGGCTGGTACATAACTACAGTCTTCTCCAAGTTGATATTGAGCCCAAAGTTGGCACAGGCATGTGAGAAAGCTGAAACATTATGTTGCATGTCCGCCTCTGAGTTGGCATATAGAGCGAAATCATCAGCAAACAGGAGCTCTCTGACGGTGCCGCTGTTAATTTTGGTTTTAGCTTTCAGCCTTCTGAGATTGAATAACTTTCCATCCATACGGTAGTTGATGTCTATTCCAATGTCGTCGTTCTCGAAGGCATTCATCAACATGGCTGAAAACATGAGGCTGAACAGTGTTGGTGCCAGGACACATCCTTGCTTCACTCCATTGGTGACAGGAAAGGGTTCAGACAGTTCACCATTTTCCTGTACTCTTGACTGCATGCCGTCATGAAATAGCCGCACTATTTGGACAAACTTTCGTGGACAGCCATATTTTGCCATAATCTTCAACAGTCCTTCTCTGCTGACTGTATCAAAAGCCTTGGTAAGGTCAATGAAAGTGGAGAACATTTCGCAGTTCTGTTCCTGACATTTCTCTTGCAGCTGCCTTGCAGCGAAAATCATGTCAACAGTTCCACGTTCTTTTCTGAAGCCACATTGACTCTCAGGAAGAAGACCTTGATCGAGATGGGCTGTGAGGCGATTGAGAAGAATTCTGGCGAGTATCTTCCCTGCAACTAAAAGCAAGGAGATGCCTCGGTGGTTGTCACAGGATTGGCGGTTTCCTTTACGTTTGTAAAGGTGGACTATTGACGCGTCCTTAAAATCTTGTGGCATGGTCTCATTCATCCATATGTTTGTGAAGACTTGGTGAAGCTGCTCTGTTGGGACCGGCCCACCTGCCTTGTATATCTCTGCTTGGATGGAGTCAGGACCAGGTGCCTTGCCGCTGGAGAGTTGCTGGATGGCTTTGTTTATTTCCACTATGGTTGGCAGGTCATCAAGAGTCTCATTGGTGGGAACTTGAGGAATGCAGTTGATGGTTTCATCATCGAAAAAGGACGGTGCATTTAAGATTTTGCTGAAATGCTCTGCCCAGCGTTTGAGGATTTCTTTCTTATCGGTGACCAATGTTCCCCCATCTGCACTGAGGAGGGGAACTATGCCTGGTGATGAAGGACCATAGACCGCTTTCAGTGAGTCGTAGAAGTTTTTCATATCGTGTCTGTCAGCAAAGCCCTGAATTTCATCAGCTTTGCTGCTCAGCCAGGAGTCCCGCATGTGCCGAAGTTTCTGCTGCACTACTCTCTGAATGTTCTTGAAAGCATCTTTTTTTATGTTGATTTTGGGTAGATATGTGATGTTGGATGAAGAATGACTTGCGCGATGACTTGGATTAAAGTGAGGAAGAGTTGCGCAATTCGTCGACCTCACTCTCTCGCCTGAGTCCATCTGAGTCCAGTGGCAAGACAAGTCGAGACGATTGGAGACGAATACAGGTGGAGTGGATGACCAGGGCGCTCTACGTGCCTTGCCGTGCTCATTACGTTCCACAACGCTTTGCAGGTAAACACCGTCTTGCCCGTTGAATCAGGAATGATTTCTTCCGCGCAGTCTACCGAATCCTGTCTTCACATGCTGGGTAGGCATACCCTAGTTTACCTCTTGGTTTGACACCAAATCGGATACCCATGCCTGGTTTAGCCAGCCTCTCACAGCTGTTGCACGGGGGGTGGCCGCTGTCGCATGCTGACAGCTACTAGGAGCCACAGGCACGAGCTGGGTGTCAGACTTGGACCAGTGGGGGATGGGTCCTGAAAGGACATGAGAGCCATCCTTACCAAAGGTGCTACCAATGCCTGACACCCCGTACCCCCCATACATACATACATACATACATTTATTCATACATACATACATACATACATACATACATACATACATACATACATACATACATACATACATACATACATACATGCATGCATACATACATACATACATACGTGCATACATACATACATACGTACATACATACATACATACATACACTCACCTTACACACCCCCCCCCCCACACACACACACACACACACACACACAAACACACACATAATGTAGCGCTTCTTTTTTCTACAGTTACCGGAAGTAAGTCACGTTATTACATCTCTACACAATACTCAGTTTCTAAAGAAACATCTTCCATTTAATGTCTTTAAATACTAAAAATGGTGTCATCGGATCATGTCATCGAAATATATCTGGTATCACAATTGGCTTAATCTCTACAGTTGTCTTAACGCAAGTGTGTTACACTTTTATATATATATATATATAAAAGTCTGGACAGATGGGACATACAACTGTTTATTCACATCTTCAATATGATGTATAAAATAACGGGAATTCCCTATTGCGTGTTTGAATTACATGAAATAAATCCAATTTACGGACACCCTGCATAGTTCCATTATGTATTGCTATCATCGACCTCACAAAGGCATTTGACCCCGTGTGCAGAAGCGGCCCGTTTACGATCCTTGAGATGATAGTATGTCCACATACACTGCTTCAATTCACGAAAATATGCACGAGGCCACTTTATTTGATGGTTCAACATCCCAATAATTTAGCATCAGCAGTGCAGTAAAACAGGAATGTGTGCTTGCTCCTACACTTTTCTGTATCGTATTCGCCTTTCTCTTAAGACAGGCATTTGGGAATTACACTGAAGGCATACACCTCCATACGAGATCTGTTGGTTAGTGTTGGTTAATGTTTATGCCCGCAATGCGAGTATGAACACCCAGAAGTGGCAGTGCTTAAGTGGCATATTAGGCCACGAGAGAAATGTTATTTTCTGTGGTGACTTCAACGCTAAATGCAGATCATGGGGAAACATTTCCTCCAATACACAGGGGGAGGAGCTCGAGACTGCACTTGAAACCATTGACCTGGTTTGTATCAACAGTGGCTGTGTCACTAGGACAGCAAGCCGTCCAGGTGATGAGGACAGTGCTATTGATATGGCGCTAGTTTCACCTTCACTCACTACAGTGTGTAGATGGGGTGTCCTAAGACACCACGGCAGCAACCACCACCCTTGCATCATAACGGTGGAGAAAGGCAGAACCAGGCAGCACAAGCTAAAGGTAAAGACTTTCCAGTATGACAGTATAGGGCAAGATGTGGTGAGTAAAATAAGACGTGACAAGCGCAGAAAGTTTCAGGGCAGGAAAAAGATCTGGGAGCAGCCACCGTGGTGGAATTTCGAGGTAGAGAAAGCTTGGGTGAATAAGCGTAATGATGTAAGGAGATGGCAAAATGCCAAGAAGAACAGAGCTGGTCATCCTAGTCCCTGCTTGCACTTAGAAAGAGAGATGCACACAAAAGTAAGCTATTTCAAGAAACTGGTCAAGGTGGTTAAAAGCGTAAAATGGGCAGAGGTGTGTCAAAGACCAGTCACTGAAAGTATTCTACTACATAAAAGCATGAGTGGTGTAGTCAAGTATAAGAGCATTTCTGACTTCCAAGGTGCTGACCTCATCTTGCAGAGGAAAGACGAGGACAAGGGCAAAGCCCTCTTTGAACGCTATCTTGAGCAGAGCAACCAGACAGACATGGGAGGCCGAAATCTGGCCAAGGAGGTCACCTCAGACAGATGCAAGGTCCAGAACACTTCAGATGAAGACACAGTGACAGTGAAAGAAATCAAGGCTGTACTTCGACGATAAAAAAACAGCGCTCCAGGTCCTGATGGCATAAGATACGACGACATCAATAAGTGTACCGACAATGAGCTAGAGAAACTAGCAGACATTAACAACAACAGTATAGGGAGTGCTAGCATCAAGGAGGATCAGTTATCAGTTATCAGTTATCAGTTGGGGTATCTTCGTTGCACTCCAGGACATGTCCATAGGTGCTCAGATCCTCCCCCCAGCATATGCATCAGCGTCCGGTGGCTAATAGTGCCAGTTCTGTGTTGGTTGACGAGGCGCTTTGTTTTCCCGATGTACCTCTCGCGTCTGGCTGTGCCGATTCTTACTCCCAGGTCTTTCATCCTGGACAGCGATGTGGAATCATTGACGTCAAAGTCCTCTGTTCTCGCCATATCTTTAAGGACGTTAATAACATCGGCACGATCCATGGGCTGGCCATCTACAGGGGGTGCAGAGCCAGCCAGTTTATCAGCTCGTTCATTTCCCTCGACTCCCGCATGTCCCGGGACGAAGATGAAGGTGACTTTACGGACAACAGACTTCCGCAGCGATTCAGTCCACTGTCTACGTACAGATCCAGCTTCGACCTTCTGAATCATGCTCATTGAATCACTTAGTACACACACAGTTGGTATAATGCTGTGACTCCAGCCATATGAAAGCCTGTGTAACTGCCATCACCTCCATCGTCATGCTGCTCGTGGTCATAGAGTGGGCACCACTGGATTCTTGAACGGTTCGGCCCGCTGAACGGGCTGTAAATGCCCATGCACTTCTCTGCTGCTTTACCACAGATCCATCTGTATAGATGAGCACTTCGGGGCTATCTGAGTGTTCATAGATGAGCGCGTTAACCTCTGCATTGACAGCGGCAGGGTTCTGCGCTCTGCACCGTCTGTCGAGTGTGATAATGCAGGAGAAAGTGCACTTAAAAGCTGGAGGCACCGGCACCCATTCTTTGCCGGGGTTGATACTAGTAAGACTGCAGACCTGTCTCACGACATCTTCCGCCCGACCCATCCATGATTTGCCCCTCTTTAGCCTGTCACCCTTTTCTCTGAATATAGCGTCATGCAGAGGGTGCTGCTTATCTGCACTTATTTTTAAGTGTGCACGAGCTCTCCAGATCTTGATCCTGTGTTCCATTGTCGGGAAGTCAAGGAGGTATCTCATTGCTACACAGCTGGTGTCTCTCGTGCAGCCCAAAATGATGCGCATGGCTTCGTTTTGTACCTTTTCAAGTCTTCCAATCTGTGTAGGGCTGACAGTGAGGATGGCCAGGGCATACTCGATGCGTGAAAGCACAAGTCCTTGGAACAGAAGTATTAGCAGTCTTTGCTCGATATTGGCAGGCGCCATGACTCTCATTGCTGACAAACCTTTTCGAGCTTTCGTTATGACATAATCGACATGATCTCTGAAGGACAGGCTACGATCAAGGGAATGGTTACACAGCTATCTGATTCCCTTGCCGAAGCCTGACAAAGACCACACAAAAATTCAGGGATATCGAATTATAACCATGCAGAATACAATAGGCAAACTGTTGGAGAAGGTAATTGCCAGGAAGATATCAAGCCAGCTAGAGAGGCAAGGTGCTTTCCCACCTACCTTGAGTGGGTACCGTCCAAAACAAGAAAACTGGACCAATGCAGCAGTCTTTGCCCATGATGTCTATGAAGGTTTCCACTCATTCACTGAAACCGTTGCTGCAGCGATAGATCTTGAGGACGCATACAACAGAGTACCATTGGACTTTTTAATGTTTCAGCTTCTTGAACTAAACGTAAGTCCATTCCTCCTTAATTGGATCGCTGCAGCCCTCTTCCAACGGAAAGTAGTTTTTAGATGTTTCAGTTGGACTTCGGAACCAACAACAATATAACCTGGCCTACCACAGGGATCGCCATTATCTCCGGTACTGTTTAACGCCTACATAGTGAGAATCACCAGTGAGCAGATCACTGGACCTGACAGGACATTGTCATATGCCGATGATGTTTTAGTGTATCGTCAGGGTAAGGATAGAGAGGAGGTTGCTGTGGAACTACAAACCGAACTCAATCGCATAAGTACTTGGTGTGATAAAGCTGGGGAAATGGTCAACCCAACACAGGCAACAGTGACTTGGTTCTCGTTGAATAATCATATTGTCAACACTCCAACACCAACTGTAATGCTGTGTTCAGAGACGGTGGAAAGAACGCAGGCAATGAATTACCAGGGGATACGGTTTGTTCAAAGCCTTGCTTATAATGTGCACATAGACCAGGTGATAACAAAGGCCAAGCGGGTTTGGCTGCGATGCGGGTGATGGCGGCAGCAAACTGTAAGCAGCGCCATCTATGTCTTCTGTACGAGGGGCTGGTCATGTCTGTTTTGGAGTATGCAATGGCAATCCTGACTCTCAGCCATAAGCAGATAGAAAGGATGGAAAGGATACAGAATGAAGCTATGCGCATTATTCTTGGATGTACAAGAGATACAGCATGCAGGGCGATGCGCTACCTTCTTGATTTTCCAACCATTGAAGAGAGAATACAAGTTTGCAGGGCACGCGCCTACCCCAGAATTAACGCAAACACACAACATCCACTGCATAGTGAAATTAGGAAGGTGAAGGGAGGCAGGTTAAAAAGAGGACGGTCATGGATGCGTCAAGCCGAAGACATTCTTCAACAGGTGTGTTCACTTGAGAACTTAGATCCTGGCGAGGAGTGGGTGCAAGTGCCAACAGATTTCTGCACATCCTTTTCAGTTTGCATCCAACTAGATAGAAAATGTAGACAAGAAAATCCGGCTGCTGTGGAGGCTGAAGCACAAGCGTTGATTTTCGAGAATTCGCTAGACGGTGACGCGGTCATCTACACAGATGGGTCGGTCGTCCGACATGTGAGAAGCTCAAGGGCTTTTACAGCTCGGACCAGAGGGAGAATTGTGAAGGAGGGCTCTGGTGCTTTCACTGAAACCACAAGTAGCCTGACCATGGAACTCGTGGCAGTAAGTAAAGCAATAACATTGCTCGAGACACAGACATTCACTAGGGCTTGTTTCCTTAGCGACTCAATGAACATGATCAAGAGGATAGAGGTGGGGTCAATCCGAAGAGAATTGTTGCTGCCTCTGGAGCGGTCTCGTCTGGCAAAGATTAGTTTCATCTTCGTGCCAGGGCATGCGGGAGTACATAGAAATGAGCGGGCTGACAAGCTCGCAGGTAACACGACTGTGGAGGGCGGACGCGCCATGGACCAGTCTGACATGCTCTACGAGAAGTAAGACTTTTGCGAGAACCAAGTGATGATTGTGAATCTACAACAATGGCCAGACTGCAAGAGTTGCAAATTAAAAGAGGGGTGGCCAAACAAGAACACTACGCAGGAAGCTAAAGAAGATTGATAAACCAACACAGAACTGGCGTCGTTAGCCATACGGTAGTTGATGTCTATTCCAATGTCGTCGTTCTCGAAGGCATTCATCAACATGGCTGAAAACATGAGGCTGAACAGTGTTGGTGCCAGGACACATCCTTGCTTCACTCCATTGGTGACAGGAAAGGGTTCAGACAGTTCACCATTTTCCTGTACTCTTGACTGCATGCCATTGGGAAACCATGAAGAATACTAGCTTACAATCACATGTAACACAGCTCATAAAAATGCTACAACTAGAACAACAAGCAGCGTTTAGAATAGACAGCGAGGCATAAGATTCGTTTGACATCAAGCAAGGTACAATCAGATCTGTGCAGTGTCCCCATATTTGTTTAACCTGCACGCCAAAAATAAAATGTGCAATTTCAGAGATGATATAAGCAAAGAGCAATATGATGCCCTAAACATCGGTAATCATGAAATACAAGAGATTCTATTAGATAGTGATACAGTATTACTATCCGCATTACAGAATTGTATAGAAAACCTTATAATCTCAACCCAAAAGAATAGTTATAATCACAACGTATATCTCAATATAGCAAAAACAATGAATATCGATACAAATAAATCTAATATGGTGAAAGAAATATATGTTAATGAGGGAAAATTGAAGGTAACGGATAATCTTGAATATCTTGGGTCATTAGTTACCAACAAGAGTGAGACAATGACATTAATTAAAAGACTAACATCTATTGATCTTCAAAAACTAAACAACTGAATAAATCCTAGCGTGGGACAATGTGGCATACAAGGAAATAATCGAAAGAATGAGGTACCAATCCTTATTAGTCAGCCCTCATAAGAAAATCTTAAATCGGCTCAATAACCCCCAAGTGTGGAATAAGACAGAAAGTATAAGATTCCAACACTAAACGTATGAAGTTAAGTTCTCCTATAGATGGCGTAGAGAGCTTGGAACGTTACCGCAGACAAAGAGGAGACTGTTCCCTCTGCACAGAACATTTGCCCTCGTGTGTTTATCCAGCCACATGTGATCTCCAAATAATTTATGAACAGGGTGTAATGTACCACCTGTAGTAAACAAATACTAAACAAATAGTCAACAATGAATAGACTCAAACTAGCTGATCTAAATCAAAACAATATATTGGGACATCCGCTGGTATTGGGAACTATGTGATCTGCATGTCAAAAAATATGAAACCACAATATGAAAATATAATGCAAGATAATCCCATGATCAGACATTGATAAATATATTATATCCAGTTTGACAATCTATGATGATCTCCACTAAACCTTTTATAAAAATTTTTTTAAAGTTATTTCAGATCATAATCTAACAAACATGAGTGTTCTTCACAAACAAAGTTTAAGATAATACTCACACTGGAATCTAGATAAAGTAACAATGTCCATAATAAATGTCTTGGGCATAACTAACGATAATTCAACGAACAGTGATGGAACCCAATGAGTCATTACTCCACTTGTTGTAGTCAATCAGTTGTGTCAACAACGTAGATATCAGATTCCAATGGGAAGTGTGGTAAGGGGGGATGGCTATAAAACACGCCATCTTCTTCCAACAGTCAGGGTAATAACATTAAATCAAAATTTACATGATATAAATTTACAAATAAGAAATCATATAGATCATTGCATGCAATAATTATCATAAGAAATAATGAGAAAATCACCACATAGATTTTCATTTCTCTTATGAACATCAACGAAGATTCTAACACATGAAAGTGATATCCTTCCCATCTTGTCTCCTTTGAGAGGGGTTAAGGATGTTGTTCGAATTCCTGCCCACTTTCGCAAGTGTTATAGTTGCACGACATTCAGCAGCGAAATGCATTACGACGATCATTCATTTAGGTATAAGTCGATGGTTCAAAAAGCATTTGGCAGATCAATGAACGCAAACACCTGCCATGTCATTGACATCAGCTGAACAATTCTGGCGTTGAGTGCAACGTCCTGCAAAATCCTGCACCATATATCCATCCTTCGTTCCATATGTGTAATAATCACAGAAAAAGAAACATTGCAGTCGCTCTCTAATTCAAAAGGCATATTCAAGAAAGATGTGATGACTTGAGAATCACATTTCTCCCTTTACGTGCATTATAGTTTAAGTCTTTAAGACACAGACCCTCTAAAACAATTTCCACTGCAGAAGGAAGAATGCTCATGCTGTGCATTTAGAGTGAAACGATAATCTCTTAGCATAAATAAAATTATTCATAGAAGATGGAAATTAAGCATTGTAGATCCTTCAGTGGAACTGCATTTCATTCTGCAGAATCCTTCGTAGAAAGAGAGCAATCATTATATATCTTCTCAGTGAAGCGTTGATTTTACAATTTCACATTTTACATATAAACACATGTTACCTGCACCATAAATCATCATATATCGCCATGATTTATCATCTGTAGGCTTATCCTACATGGACATCGAGAGAGAACAGCGCACATAATTATATCCCATGTTGAACAGTGGGATTTAAAAGTCTGGCCAGGCCAGCTCAAATTTCGGCTGACAGGCCGAGCTGGATTATCAAGTCAAATAGCTCCCTTTATACGACGATGCATCCTAATAGTGTCACCATGTTCCAGAAATCCCCAGAATGTGCTGGCTCGGTTTCATAATATGCAATCCGAATGGATGTCACTTGGAGTTGTTAATAATGCTGATGTAAACAGGTTGTCTGCAATTTCATAAATCTCAATATAGCAGACCCTGATGGACACGTTTTATAAAATTTCAGATAACACTATATCACTGTCGGGGACAGCGATAGAAATATCACATACAGATATAACTGCACACATTATATTCTAAAGCTCTTATGGACTGAATGGTTCGATGTGCAATAAGGATGATCTGTCGACTAACTACCTAACTAACTAACTTCATTGGAATGTATGATATGAATGACTGTGACGATATGAATGAGATACACGAACCAATGACAGCAGAGACCGAACATGAACCCTCATTAACTGATATTGTATAGGTAATAAAGAACCTTAATAATGGTAAATTACCAGGATGTGACGAGATACTAACTGAACTTATGAAAGCGGAAGAGAAGAAAGCATACATATATACCCCACTTTGCGTAAACGTATATGGAAAAATGGTATATGGCCAAAGATTGGAAGATAACTATCTTCACTCCGATACCAAAAAAGGGTGACAGCTTGATATTATGCACCAGCTATCGAACTGTTGATTCTACTAAAATGATAATGGGAAGACTTCTTCAGAAACTGGAAAAAGAGATTAATGTGATTCAAGTTGGGTTTCGACAAGGAAGAGGAACTAGAGATCACATACTCATCATGCGTTTAATAATAGAGAAGAATTTAATGTAAACCTAGTCTCATGTTTTGCGAATTATTCAAAAGTATTCGTTTCGGTACAACATCAGAAACATTGGGAAACCATGAAGAATACTAGCTTACAATCACATGTAACACAGCTCATAAAAATGCTACAACTAGAACAACAAGCAGCGTTTAGAATAGACAGCGAGGCATAAGATTCGTTTGACATCAAGCAAGGTACAATCAGATCTGTGCAGTGTCCCCATATTTGTTTAACCTGCACGCCAAAAATAAAATGTGCAATTTCAGAGATGATATAAGCAAAGAGCAATATGATGCCCTAAACATCGGTAATCATGAAATACAAGAGATTCTATTAGATAGTGATACAGTATTACTATCCGCATTACAGAATTGTATAGAAAACCTTATAATCTCAACCCAAAAGAATAGTTATAATCACAACGTATATCTCAATATAGCAAAAACAATGAATATCGATACAAATAAATCTAATATGGTGAAAGAAATATATGTTAATGAGGGAAAATTGAAGGTAACGGATAATCTTGAATATCTTGGGTCATTAGTTACCAACAAGAGTGAGACAATGACATTAATTAAAAGACTAACATCTATTGATCTTCAAAAACTAAACAACTGAATAAATCCTAGCGTGGGACAATGTGGCATACAAGGAAATAATCGAAAGAATGAGGTACCAATCCTTATTAGTCAGCCCTCATAAGAAAATCTTAAATCGGCTCAATAACCCCCAAGTGTGGAATAAGACAGAAAGTGTAAGATTCCAACACTAAACGTATGAAGTTAAGTTCTCCTATAGATGGCGTAGAGAGCTTGGAACGTTACCGCAGACAAAGAGGAGACTGTTCCCTCTGCACAGAACATTTGCCCTCGTGTGTTTATCCAGCCACATGTGATCTCCAAATAATTTATGAACAGGGTGTAATGTACCACCTGTAGTAAACAAATACTAAACAAATAGTCAACAATGAATAGACTCAAACTAGCTGATCTAAATCAAAACAATATATTGGGACATCCGCTGGTATTGGGAACTATGTGATCTGCAAGTCAAAAAATATGAAACCACAATATGAAAATATAATGCAAGATAATCCCATGATCAGACATTGACAAATGTATTATATCCAGTTTGACAATCTATGATGATCTCCACTAAACCTTTTATAAAAAATTTTTTACAGTTATTTCAGATCATAATCTAACAAACATGAGTGTTCTTCACAAACAAAGGTTAAGATAATACTCACACTGGAATCTAGATAAAGTAACAATGTCCATAATAAATGTCTTGGGCATAACTAACGATAATTCAACGAACAGTGATGGAACCCAATGAGTCATTACTCCACTTGTTGTAGTCAATCAGTTGTGTCAACAACGTAGATATCAGATTCCAATGGGAAGTGTGGTAAGGGGGGATGGCTATAAAACACGCCATCTTCTTCCAACAGTCAGGGTAATAACATTAAATCAAAATTTACATGATATAAATTTACAAATAAGAAATCATATAGATCATTGCATGCAATAATTATCATAAGAAATAATGAGAAAATCACCACATAGATTTTCATTTCTCTTATGAACATCAACGAAGATTCTAACACATGAAAGTGATATCCTTCCATCTTGTCTCCTTTGAGAGGGGTTAAGGATGTTGTTCGAATTCCTGCCCACTTTCGCAAGTGTTATAGTTGCACGACATTCAGCAGCGAAATGCATTACGACGATCATTCATTTAGGTATAAGTCGATGGTTCAAAAAGCATTTGGCAGATCAATGAACGCAAACACCTGCCATGTCATTGACATCAGCTGAACAATTCTGGCGTTGAGTGCAACGTCCTGCAAAATCCTGCACCATATATCCATCCTTCGTTCCATATGTGTAATAATCACAGAAAAAGAAACATTGCAGTCGCTCTCTAATTCCCAAGGCATATTCAAGAAAGATGTGATGACTTGAGAATCACATTTCTCCCTTTACGTGCATTATAGTTTAAGTCTTTAAGACACAGACCCTCTAAAACAATTTCCACTGCAGAAGGAAGAATGCTCATGCTGTGCATTTAGAGTGAAACGATAATCTCTTAGCATAAATAAAATTATTCATAGAAGATGGAAATTAAGCATTGTAGATCCTTCAGTGGAACTGCATTTCATTCTGCAGAATCCTTCGTAGAAAGAGAGCAATCATTATATATCTTCTCAGTGAAGCGTTGATTTTACAATTTCACATTTTACATATAAACACATGTTACCTGCACCATAAATCATCATATATCGCCATGATTTATCATCTGTAGGCTTATCCTACATGGACATCGAGAGAGAACAGCACACATAATTATATCCCATGTTGAACAGTGGGATTTAACAGTCTGGCCAGGCCAGCTCAAATTTCGGCTGACAGGCCGAGCTGGATTATCAAGTCAAATAGCTCCCTTTATACGACGATGCATCCTAATAGTGTCACCATGTTCCAGAAATCCCCAGAATGTGCTGGCTCGGTTTCATAATATGCAATCCGAATGGATGTCACTTGGAGTTGTTAATAATGCTGATGTAAACAGGTTGTCTGCAATTTCATAAATCTCAATATAGCAGACCCTGATGGACACGTTTTATAAAATTTCAGATAACACTATATCACTGTCGGGGACAGCGATAGAAATATCACATACAGATATAACTGCACACATTATATTCTAAAGCTCTTATGGACTGAATGGTTCGATGTGCAATAAGGATGATCTGTCGACTAACTACCTAACTAACTAACTTCATTGGAATGTATGATATGAATGACTGTGACGATATGAATGAGATACACGAACCAATGACAGCAGAGACCGAACATGAACCCTCATTAACTGATATTGTATAGGTAATAAAGAACCTTAATAATGGTAAATTACCAGGATGTGACGAGATACTAACTGAACTTATGAAAGCGGAAGAGAAGAAAGCATACATAATATACCCCACTTTGCGTAAACGTATATGGAAAAATGGTATATGGCCAAAGATTGGAAGATAACTATCTTCACTCCGATACCAAAAAAAGGGTGACAGCTTGATATTATGCACCAGCTATCGAACTGTTGATTCTACTAAATGATAATGGGAAGACTTCTTCAGAAACTGGAAAAAGAGATTAATGTGATTCAAGTTGGGTTTCGACAAGGAAGAGGAACTAGAGATCACATACTCAATCATGCGTTTAATAATAGAGAAGAATTTAATGTAAACCTAGTCTCATGTTTTGCGAATTATTCAAAAGTATTCGTTTCGGTACAACATCAGAAACATTGGGAAACCATGAAGAATACTAGCTTACAATCACATGTAACACAGCTCATAAAAATGCTACAACTAGAACAACAAGCAGCGTTTAGAATAGACAGCGAGGCATAAGATTCGTTTGACATCAAGCAAGGTACAATCAGATCTGTGCAGTGTCCCCATATTTGTTTAACCTGCACGCCAAAAATAAAATGTGCAATTTCAGAGATGATATAAGCAAAGAGCAATATGATGCCCTAAACATCGGTAATCATGAAATACAAGAGATTCTATTAGATAGTGATACAGTATTACTATCCGCATTACAGAATTGTATAGAAAACCTTATAATCTCAACCCAAAGAATAGTTATAATCACAACGTATATCTCAATATAGCAAAAACAATGAATATCGATACAAATAAATCTAATATGGTGAAAGAAATATATGTTAATGAGGGAAAATTGAAGGTAACGGATAATCTTGAATATCTTGGGTCATTAGTTACCAACAAGAGTGAGACAATGACATTAATTAAAAGACTAACATCTATTGATCTTCAAAAACTAAACAACTGAATAAATCCTAGCGTGGGACAATGTGGCATACAAGGAAATAATCGAAAGAATGAGGTACCAATCCTTATTAGTCAGACGTCATAAGAAAATCTTAAATCGGCTCAATAACCCCCAAGTGTGGAATAAGACAGAAAGTGTAAGATTCCAACACTAAACGTATGAAGTTAAGTTCTCCTATAGAAGGCGTAGAGAGCTTGGAACGTTACCGCAGACAAAGAGGAGACTGTTCCCTCTGCACAGAACATTTGCCCTCGTGTGTTTATCCAGCCACAGGTGATCTCCAAATAATTTGTGAACAGGGTGTAATGTACCACCTGTAGTAAACAAATACTAAGCAAATAGTCAACAATGAATAGACTCAAACTAGCTGATCTAAATCAAAACAATATATTGGGACATCCGCTGGTATTGGGAACTCTGTGATCTGCATGTCAAAAAATATGAAACCACAATATGAAAATATAATGCAAGATAATCCCATGATCAGACATTGACAAATGTATTATATCCAGTTTGACAATCTATGATGATCTCCACTAAACTTTTATAAAATTTTTTTTTTACAGTTCTTTCAGATCATAATCTAACAAACTTGAGTGTTCTTCACAAACAAAGCTCTAAGGTTAAGATAATCCTCACACTGGAATCTAGAAAAATCCATTCTCACCGCGGCACAAGATAATAACAATGTCCATAATAAATGTCTTGGGCATAACTAACGATAATTCAACGAACAGTGATGGAACCCAATGAGTCATTACTCCACTTGTTGTAGTCAACCAGTTGTGTCAACAACGTAGATATCAGATTCCCATGGGAAGTGTGGTAAGGGGGGATGGCTATAGAACACGCCATCTTCTTCCAGCAGTCAGGGTAATAACATTAAATCAACATTTACATGATATAAATTTACAAATAAGAAATCATATAGATCATTGCATGCAATAATTATCATAAGAAATAATGAGAAAATCACCACATAGATTTTCATTTCTCTTATGAACATCAACGAAGATTCGAACACATGAAAGTGATATCCTTCCCATCTTGTCTCCTTTGAGAGGGGTTAAGGATGTTGTTCGAATTCCTGCCCACTTTCGCAAGTGTTATAGTTGCACGACATTCAGCAGCGAACTGCATTACGACGATCATTCATTTAGGTATAAGTCGATAGTTCAAAAAGCATTTGGCAGATCAATGAACGCAAACACCTGCCATGTCATTGACATCAGCTGAACAATTCTGGCGTTGAGTGCAACGTCCTGCAAAATCCTGCACCATATATCCATCCTTCGTTCCATATGTGTAATAATCCCAGAAAAAGAAACATTGCAGTCGCTCTCTAATTCCCAAGGCATATTCAAGAAAGATGTGATGACTTGAGAATCACATTTCTCCCTTTACGTGCATTATAGTTTAAGTCTTTAAGACACAGACCCTCTAAAACAATTTCCACTGCAGAAGGAAGAATGCTCATGCTGTGCATTTAGAGTGAAACGATAATCTCTTAGCATAAATAAAATTATTCATAGAAGATGGAAATTAAGCATTGTAGATCCTTCAGTGGAACTGCATTTCATTCTGCAGAATCCTTCGTAGAAAGAGAGCAATCATTATATATCTTCTCAGTGAAGCGTTGATTTTACAATTTCACATTTTACATATAAACACATGTTACCTGCACCATAAATCATCATATATCGCCATGATTTATCATCTGTAGGCTTATCCTACATGGACATCGAGAGAGAACAGCGCACATAATTATATCCCATGTTGAACAGTGGGATTTAACAGTCTGGCCAGGCCAGCTCAAATTTCGGCTGACAGGCCGAGCTGGATTATCAAGTCAAATAGCTCCCTTTATACGACGATGCATCCTAATAGTGTCACCATGTTCCAGAAATCCCCAGAATGTGCTGGCTCGGTTTCATAATATGCAATCCGAATGGATGTCACTTGGAGTTGTTAATAATGCTGATGTAAACAGGTTGTCTGCAATTTCATAAATCTCAATATAGCAGACCCTGATGGACACGTTTTATAAAATTTCAGATAACACTATATCACTGTCGGGGACAGCGATAGAAATATCACATACAGATATAACTGCACACATTATATTCTAAAGAGCATGCATCTTTCATATTGCAACGTACGCCAGTGAGACCAAGACACTAACTAAACACGTTAAACATCGCTACATCACTGGCACCTTGCCGTCTTCACAGACGATAGTTTCTGCTTTAAAAAGGCATAATAACTTTTACCTATGGCGGTAGCGAATGTGACTGATAAAGCCAATTCGCGCTGTAAATGTTCGTTCAAAGTGGGTGCATGTGAACACGTGGTCATTTCCACCATCATGCACCATCTTACGTCTCACACGCTCGGTGTGTGACTTATCTGCAATAATTTTCTCCTTTGTCTTTATTCCATTTCTGATCTTTGCCCTCTATGCAATACGTTAGGCGGCGACTTGCTCCCACTTTGCATTATCAATGCCTGCATCAATCATGTCCCGCTTACACACATCTTTGTATCGTAGTAGAGGCCGACCCTGAGATCTCTTACCCATCTGTAATTCACCAAAAAAGATGTCCTTTGGTATTCTACCATCATCCATCCTCCTAAGATGTCCTATCCATCTAAGTCTACGAAGACTGAGCATGGAATAAACCGTCACACAACCTGATCTTTCCAATACTTCAGTATTTGTGATTTTGTCTTGCCACTTAATACCAAGAATTCTTCGCAGACACCGCATATGAAAGCTGTTTAAACGTTTCTCTTGGTGTGAGTAAGTTGTCCAGGTTTCACTGCCATAAAGAAGAGTACTAAGGACACAGGCTTGATAGACAAAGACTTTTGTTTTGGCAGTAAGCTTCCCAGACTCTTTTTCTTAACCTGTTCATTGTTGTTGCTGCCTTACCGATCCGGATGTTGATTTCCTGATCTAGGGATAATTTGCTATTTACCACTGATCCTAGATATGTAAAATGGTCTACCATCTCTAGTTCGGCGTCGTCAATAAAGATTGATGGTACCCCATGTGCACCTTGTGACATAATCTGTGTCTTCTTTTTGCTAATTGTTAAACCAAATTCAGAACAAGCATTGGAGAATGCAGATAGTAGACATTGCAATTCTTCCTCAGAGTGGGTCGTAACTGCAGCATCATCTGCAAAAAGCAACTCTCTGATCAGTACCCTCCTAATTTTGGTCTTGGCCTTCAATCTCTGAGCATTGTAGAGGCCGCCATCTGAGCGTGAGTGAATGTATATACCACCATCCTGATCACGAAAGGCATATTTCTGTAGAAGTGAAAAGTATATTCCATAGAGGGTGGGAGCTAGCACACAACCTTGCTTAACTCCACTCTTGATTTCAAACTCTTCAGAAGTTGCACCATCAAACTTGATTATACCCTTCATGCCTGTGTGGAACGATTCCACAATGGACAGAAGAGTTGGTGGGCAGCCAATCTTCTTTAGTGCCTTGAACAGACCCTCACGACTGACCAAATCAAATGCCTTTGTGAGGTCGATGAAGGCAATAAACAGTGGTTGATTCTGTTCACGGCATTTTTCTTGCATTTGTCGCAATGAGAATATCATATCAATGGTAGACCGGTTCTGTCGAAAGCCACACTGTGATTCGGGGTAGACTTGATCTCCTAGGACTTGAAGTCTGCGCAGAACAATTCTGGCAAATACTTTTCCAACAATACACAGAAGTGAGATACCCCTATAGTTGTTGCAGTCGCTCCGATCGCCCTTGTTCTTGTACAGTGTTATGATGCTTGAATCTTTAAAATCCTTTGGGACTTGTCCTTGTCGCCAGCATAGCTCTATTAGATGGTGGATCTGTAGAGTGAGTGTGTCTTGCTCACCCCTGATAACCTCTATTGGAATCCCATCCTTACCTGGAGCCTTGCCAGATGCAAGTTCATTTATAGCACACTTAACTTCTGTTATGGTGGGAAGTGTGTCCAGGTGGTCAAGAGTTGGTAGAGCCTCTATGGTGTTGAGGGCATCATCCGCTAGTTTGGTCTCACTTGAGTAAAGCTCCGAATAGTGCTCTACCCATCTGTCCATCTGCTGTTTCTTATCAGTTATGATTTCTAAAGTCAAGGTTTTCAATTGTGCACTTCTTTTGATCACTTGACCACAGGCTTTCTTTATTCCTTCATACATGCTTCTGATGTTTCCCTTATCACTTGCGATTTGAATGGACTCACATAAATTGATCCAATAATCATTTGCACACTGCCTGGCAGCCTTTTGCACATCCTTCCTAGCTTGCTTAGCTCACTCAGAGTGTTATGCGTTGGCCTTTCCTTGTTTCTTAAGAGAGCTATCTTCTTCTTATCAATCAAGGGCTGCAGAGTCTGGCTGTTTGCCGCAAACCAGTCCTGCCTCTTATGATCCACAGTGCCGTAAACCCTACGGCAGTTTTATAAAGAGTCTCCTTAAGTTGAGCCAACTTTTCATTTACTGTACAATTGTCTTCACGTTGCTGTTGAAACTGAAAGCACTTTTCAGGATCGTGAGTGTTAATAATATTAAACCTGGGGCTAGATTTGTGTTTAGCTGTTTAGATTCTCTTTGGTCTCAGTCTAACCCTTGCAACAACCAAAGAGTGATCCGTATAACAGTCAGCACTGTGGTAACTTCGAGTCAATGATATATGGTTCAGATGTTGTCTACGTGTGATGATGAAGTCCAGCTGGTGCAAATGGCCGGATCTTGGATGTTTTCATGTGACCTTATGCAGCTCTTTTGTTTTAAAAAGGAGTTTGTAATACATAGGTCATTTCTAGTGCAATGCTCCAGCAGCCTTTGCCCATTTTCATTCATGCGACCGATGTTGTATTTTCCAAGGCACACTGGCCATGAACTCGAGTCCTTGCCCACACGAGCATTGAAATCACCGAGCATATAAATGTAGTCAGATTTTGGAACTGCCTTGATCACGGAGTCTAACTCCTCATAGAATGAATCCTTCACATCATCAGAGGAATCGAGTGTCGGAGCATATGCAGTAATAATGGTGGAAAAACCACAAGAGGTTTCCAAGCGCAGGGATAACAGTCTTTCATTTCCTCCTGCTGGAATTTCAATCATTTCCAGTAGAGAATTCTTCACTGCAAAGCCAACACCGTGTTGCCTTTTTTTCTGCCTGCCCTCTACAATTCCAAAAAAAGGTGTAAATATTTTTCCTGAGTGATCCTTTCTCAGCGAGGCGAGTCTCCTGCAGTCCAGCAATATCAATGTTAAGACGAATGAGTTCGGAATCAAACGCAGCCGTTTTTCTCACATCGTTAATATTGGTCAAATCAGTGGAAAATCCTAGCCATATGGTTCTCACGTTCCAGGTTGCAAGCCGCAGCTTGAGGTTTCTATTTTTTTTTTATTAGTACCTAGTGCATTGGTTTTACAGCCTGCGATCCAGATTTTGTCCTAGCCCCAAGCACCCATTGAAGCTTGCAGGCTGTGGTGGATCAGCATCCAATTGGCCGAGGGCTGCCCAGCTTGACGCGGGCGGTAGCTGATCAGTGACACCTGTACGTGTCTCCCACCGTCAGAGGCAACGCGTGGCGTCCTATGTCTACCCAACTGACAGGGACTTTTAACCCGTAACACTTACCTCTCGCTTTGATTCCGAGACCGGTAAAGAAAAGGGATAGAGTTATTGCCTCTCCGTAGCACAAAGCCTGGGCTAACATATAGAGATCATGTGTTGCCCATGCAGCATGATCTCTCTTTCGGCCTGCCAACGTGAGACATTTTGTATGTGTCTAGATGTGAAGAGGTGTGAGTGTGTGGATGATGTGTGTGAGTGTGGGGATTTGTGTTGCTGGGTGATGTGTGGGTGGGGGTATGCGTTTGGATGGGCTGGGGTGTGTGGGTTTTGGTGGGTAGTGATATTTGTGGGTGTTGGTGGTATGTGTGGATGGATGTGTGGGGGTGAAAGTAGGGGTGTGGGTATTGGTGTGGGGACTGTGTGTATGGGTGGAGGATATGTGTATGGGACGAATGCGGGGATGTGTGTTTATGTGGGTGGAGATGTGTGGATGGTTTGAGGAAGTATGTGTGCTTGGCGGGGTTGTGTGGATAGGGGATTGTGTGGGTGGATTGGGAATGCAGGGGTTAATGGGGAGAGATTTATGGTGTCTGGGTTTGAGATATGTGTGCGGTGTATTGGTGGGGGATGTGTGCATGGTGTGTGGGTGGGGGTATGTTTGTGGTGGTATGGGTGAGGATATGTGTGTGGGTGGGGGATGTTTGAATGGGTGCGGGGAATGTGTGTATGGGTGGGGATATGTGTGGGTGAGATGGGGATGTGTGGTGGTTGGGGGAAGTATGTGGGGGTGTGTGGATGGGAGATGTGTGATCGGATGGGGAATGTGTGGGTGGGGGTGTGTGAGTGGCTTATGGATGTGTAGGTGGGTGGGGGAGTTGTATGTGTCGGGGTGGGATGCGTGAGTGGGTGGAGGATGTGTGTGGGTAGGGGTATTGTGATCGAGAGATGTTTGGTTGGGGTGGGTGGGGGTGTGTGGGTGCGTAGTGGAGGATGTGTGCGTGAGTGAGTGTGTGTTGGTGGACGGGTAGGGAATGCGTGTGTGAGTGGGGATATGTGTGTGGTGTGTTGGTTGGGGATATTGAGTGGGTGAGGTATGTGTGTGTAGGTGTGGGATTTTTGTAGTGTGTGAGTGAGGGTATGTGGTTTGGATGGGTAAGGGTATCTGTGTGGGTGTGGGTGGGAATATTGTGTGGTATGTGGGTGGGGGATATGTGTGTGGTGTGTGAGTGGGGATGTGTGGTGGGATGTTGGTGTGGGATGTGTTGGTGAGGGATATGTGTGTTTGCGGTGAGTGGGTTAGGAATATTGCGTGGTAGGAGAATTATGTGATGTGCGGGTGGGGGATTGTATGGTGGGGAATTGGGTTAAGGCATGTGTGGGTGGGTGGAAGATGCATGTGTGGGTGGTGGGGTGTGTGTGAGTGGATTTGGGATGTATGGTTGGTTAGGGAGATGTGTGTGTGTGTGGGGTGGGGGACATGTCAGTTGGTGGGGATGTGTTTGTATGGTTTGGGGATGTGTGAGTGGATGTGCGATGCGTGGGTTGGTGGGTATTTGTGTGCGTGGGTGGGGAATATGTGGTCGATGGAGATGTGGCTGGGGGATGGGTGGTTTGAGGTGTGGGTGTGGAGAGGATGTGTGGGTTAGGATGAGTATTGAGTGGGCGTGGGATGTGTGGGACGGTAAGGGAATGTTTGTGGGTTTCGAGTGTGTTTTGGTTGGGGGATCAGGTTAGGGCAGTGTGTGTGGGTGGGGGATGTGCGGGAGGGGGGTGGGTCGGTTGGTGGGGTATGTATGTATCCCTTGGTGTGCGTGTGTGTGGGTAGGTGGGGGTGTGTGTGTGGGTGGGGTGATGTATGGGTAGGTGACAGATGGGCCTCACAACATGGTAATTTGCCTTGTTTATGTTTACAACATTCATTTCACAATGTTTATTTTTCTTCCTATGTAAATGTATAATGCTCTTGATAAACGAAAGACGAGTGATTGGAAGGGCCAATTGTAAGACGGGCCTGCGCGCCCAATTTGTGACCCTAATAAAGTTGATTTGATGTGATTTGATTTTGATTTGCCTAGTTCACTCCAGAGGAAAGATAAAACCTCTACATCTGGAACAATGCAAACTGCAGAAGCTGCCGGATCATCAAAGCAATGCTCTAACTGTCCGCCTGTCGGATCTTCGATTCTAGACCAGCCGCCAACCAAGGCGTAGGCAATGGTCTGCCCTGCAATGACATGTGTCTTTAGGTTGCATTTCCTCGAACCAGGGTAAGGCTTGTACCCTCCCAATTGCGTTCTTCCGCCCAAAGCCGTTGACACAATGTGGGGTGTCGGGTTTGGTAAGCGCCGTCCAACGTTCGGCGCTAACAGAAAGCAGGTAGTACCGTCTACTGTTATACGGTAGCTCAGTCATGTCTGACTAAGACCTAACACCAACGTACGTACGTACGTACATACATGCATGCATGCATACATACATACATACATACATACATACATACATACATACATACATACATACATACATACATACATACATACATACATACATACATACATACATACATACATACATACATACATACATACATACATGCATGCATGCATGCATGCATGCATGCATGCATGCATGCATGCATGCATGCATACATACATACATACATACATGCATGCATGCATGCATGCATACATACATACACAATACATACATACATACATACATACATCCATACATACATACATACATACATACATACATACATACATACATACATACATACATACATACATACATACATGCATGCATACATGCATACATGCATACATACATACATGCATGCATGCATGCATACATACATACATACATACATACATACATACATACATACATACATACATACATACATACATACATACATGCATGCATGCATGCATGCATGCATACATACATACATACATACATACATACATACATACATACATACATACATACATACATACATACATACATACACTCACCTCACACACACACACACACAAACACACACACACACACACACACACACACACACACACACACACACACACACACGCACACACATAATGTAGCGCTTCTTTTTTCTACAGTTCCCGGAAGTAAGTCACGTTATTACATCTCTACACAATACTCAGTTTCTAAAGTAACATCTTCCATTTAATGTCTTTAAATACTGAAAATGGTGTCATCGGATCATGTCATCGAAATATCTCTGGTATCACAATTGGCTTCATCTCTACATTTGTCTTAACGCAAGTGTGGACACATGGGACATACAACTGTTTATTCACATCTTCAATATGATGTATAAAACAAAGGGAATTCTCTATTGCGTGTTTGAATTACATGAAATATATCCAATTATCCTATCAGTCCTGACTTTACGGACACCCTGCATAGTTCCATTATGTATTGCTATCATCGACCTCACAAAGGAATTTGACCTCGTGTGCAAAAGCGGCCTGTTTACGATCCTTGAGATGATAGTATGTCCACATATACTGCTTCAATTCACGAAAATATGCACGAAGCCATTTTATTTGATGGTTCAACATCCCAATCATTAAGCATCAGCAGTGCAGTAAAACAGGGATGTGTGCTTGCTCCTACATTTTTCTGTATCGTATTTGCCGTTCTCTTAAGACAGGCATTTGGGAATTACACTGAAGGCATACACCTCCATACGAAATCTGTTGGTTAGTGTTGGTTAATGTTTATGCCCGCAATGCGAGTATGGACGCCCAGAAGTGGCAGTGCTTAAGTGGCATATTAGGCCACGAGAGAAATGTTATTTTCTGTGGAGACTTCAACGCTAAAGGCAGATCATGGGGAAACAGTTCCTCCAATGACCAGGGGGAGGAGCTCGAGACTGCACTTGAAACCATTGACCTGGTTTGTATCAACAGTGGCTGTGTCACCAGCACAGCAAGCCGTCCAGGCGATGAGGACAGTGCTATTGATCTGGCGCTAGTTTCACCTTCACTCACTACAGTGTGTAGATGGGGTGTCCTAGGACACCATGGCAGCGACCACCACCCTTGCAGCATATTGGTGGAGAAAGGCAGAACCAGGCAGCACAAGCTAAAGGTAAAGAATTTCCAGTATGACAGTATAGGGCAAGATGTGGTGAGTAAAATAAGACGTGACAAGCGCAGAAAGTTTCAGGGCAGAAAAAAGATCTGGGAGCAGCCACCGTGGTGGAATTTCGAGGTAGAGAAAGCTTGGGTGGATAAGCGTAATGATGTAAAGAGATGGCAAAATGCCAAGAAGAACAGAGCTGGTCATCCTAGTCCCTGCATGCACTTAGAAAGAGAGATGCACACTAAAGTAAGCTATTTCAAGAAACTGGTCAAGGTGGTTAAAAGCGTAAAATGGGCAGAAGTGTGTCAAAGAGTAAGCACAGACAAGTCACTGAAATTGTTCTGGCGACTACATAAAAGCATGAGTGGTGTAGTCAAGAATAAGAGCATTTCTGACTTCCAAGGTGCTGACCTCATCTGGCAGAGGACTGACGAGGACAAGGGCAAAGCCCTCTTTGAACGCTATCTCGAGCAGAGCAACCAGACAGACATGGGAGGCCGAAATCTGGCCAAGGAGGTCACCTCAGACAGATGCAAGGTCCCGAACTCTTCGGATGAAGACACAGTGACAGTGAAATAAATCAAGGCTGTGCTTCGACGATAAAAAAAACAGCGCTCCAGGTCCTGATGGCATAAGATACGACGACATCAATAAGTGTACCGACAATAAGCTAGAGAAACTAGCAGACATGTACAACAACAGTATAGGGAGTGCTAGCATCAAGGAGGAATGGTTACACAGCTATCTGATTCCCTTGCCGAAGCCTGACAAAGACCACAAAAAAAATTCAGGGATATCGAATTATAACCATGCAGAATACAATAGGCAAACTGTTGGAGAAGATAATTGCCAGGAAGATATCAAGCCAGCTAGAGAGGCAAGGTGTTTACCCACCTACCCTGGGTGGGTACCGTCCAAAAAGAGAAACCTGGACCAATGCAGCAGTCTTTGCCCATGATGTCTTTCAAGGTTTCCACTCAGACACTGAAACCTTTGTTGCAGCGATTGATCTTGAGGACGCATACAACAGAGTACCATTGGATTTTTTTAATGTTTCAGCTTCTTGAACTATAAGTAAGTCCATTCCTCCTTAATTGGATTGCTGCAGCCCTCTCCCAGCGAAAAGTAGTTTTTAGATGTGGCAGTTGGACTTCGGAACCAACAACAATATATCCTGACCTACCACAGGGATCACCATTATCTCCGGTACTGTTCAACGCCTACACAGTGAGAATTACCAGTGAGCAGATCACTGGACCTGGCAGGACATTGGCATATGCCGATTATGTTTTAGTGTATCGTCAGGGTAAGGATAGAGAGGAGGTTGCTGTGGAACTACAAACCGAACTCAATCGCATAAGTACTTGGTGTGATGAAGCTGGGAAATGGTCAACCCAACAAAGGCAACAGTGACTTGGTTCTCGTTGAATAATCATAGTGTCAACACTCCAACACCAACTGTAATGCTGTGTTCAGAGACGGTGGAAAGAACGCAGGCAATGAATTACCTGGGGATACGGTTTGATCGAAGCCTTGCTTATAATTTACACATAGACCAGGTTATAACAAAGGCAAAGCGGGGTTTGGCGGCTATGCGGGTGATGGCGGCAGCAAACTGTGAGCAGCGCCATCTATGTCTTCTGTACGAGGGGCTGGTCATGTCTGTTTTGGAGTATGCAATGGCACTCCTGACTCTTAGCCATAAGCAGATAGAAAGGATGGAAAGGATACAGAATGAAGCTATGCGCATTATTCTTGTATGTACAAAAGATACAGCATGCAGGGCGATGCGCTACCTTCTTGATTTTCCAACCATCGAAGAGAGAATACAAGTTTGCAGGACACGCGCCTACCTCAGAGTTAACGCAAACACACAACATCCACTGCATAGTGAAATTATGAAGGTGAAGCAGCAGGTTAAAAAGAGGACAGTCGTGGATGGGTCAAGCCGAAGACATTCTTCAACAGGTGTGTTCACTTGAGGACTTAGAACCTGGCGAGGAGTGGGTGCAAATGCCAACAGACTTCTGCACATCCTTTTCAGTTTGCATCCAACTAGATAGGAAATGCAGACAAGAAAATCCGGCTGCTGTGGAGGCTGAAGTACAAGCGTTGATTTTCGAGAATTCGCTAGACGGTGACGCGGTCATCTACACAGATAGGTCGGTCGTCCGACATGTGAGAAGCTCATGGGCCTTTACAGCTCGGACCGGAGGGAGAATCGTGAAGGTGGACTCTGGTGCTTTCACTGAAACCACAAGTAGCCTGACTATGGAAGTCATGGCAATAAGTAAAGCAATAACATGGCTCGAGACACAGACGTTCACTAGGGCTTGTTTATTTAGCGACTCGACGGAGCGCTTATGGGAATGTCCCAAATGCTGTGATGTCGGTTCCTAAATCAATCTATCAATCAATCAATCCTTAGCGACTCAATGAACATGATCAAGAAAAGGAGGGGGGTCGATCCGAAGAGAATGGTTGCTGCCTCTCGGCTGGCAAAGATTAGTTTCATCTTCGTGCCAGGGCATGCGGGAGTACAAGGAAATGAGCGGGCTGACAAGCTCGCAGGTGAGGCTACTGTGGAGGGCGGACGCGCCATGGACCATCCTGACATTCTGAAAGCTCTACGATAAGTAAGACTTTTGCGAGAACCGAGTGATGACTGTGAATCTACAACAATGGCCAGACTGCGAGAGCAGCAAATTAAAAGAGGGGTGGCCAAACAAGAACAGTACGCAGGACGCCAAATAAGATTGATAAACCAACACAGAACTGGAGTCGTTAGCAGCTACACGCTGCGGGATTTGCTGAGGAGGGGATCCGAGCACTTATGGACTGAATGGTCCGATGTGAAATGATAACGATCTGTCGACTAACTAACTAACTAACGAGATCTGATAGGAAACTTTTTAATCCATCGAGACTCAAGAAAATACCAAAACGAGATCCATATGCATAAGATATCTACTTGTTGCAGACAATGCAGCACTGATTACTCATGGAGAGGAGGATCTCCAAATGAGCATAGATCGCTTTGCAGCCGCACGACGGGATCACCGTCTGCCTAAATAAAGCAAAGGCGATGGAAAAAGATTCTGGCGTGCATCCATCAATCAAACTATCCAATTACGAATTGACAGCTGTCCATTAGTTTGCGTATTTTGGGTCAACAATGTCAGATAATCTTTCATTAGAGACAAAAATCGACAGACGCATTAGACAGGCTGCCACAACACTTTTCCATGCTAACTTAAAGAGTTTGGGAGAATAACAGACTAACAGAGCTTACACAAGTTTAAGCATATAAATCGTGTGTTGTATGCGCTCTACTCTATAGGGCTGGATCCTGGGCCTTGTACTCACGACAATCAAGAAAGTTGAATTCCTTCTATATCATATGTCTGAGACGTATTCTTGGCATATCGTTGAAACACTATATAACAAACAAACACGTCCGTGAAAGAGCGGATGTTACCACATTGCAGTCCCCCTCAAGCAGAGACGTCTCCGGTGGTTGGGTCATGTATTTCGAATGGAGGATGAACGTATTCCCAAAGATGTCCTATACGGAGAACTAGCCACAAGGAAGAGGCCAACCGGAAGACCCCAAATATGATATAAGGATGTGAGTAAAAAAGATATGAAAACCCTTGGTGTAACATGTCTGGGTTTATTAACATCACCGGCCCTGAGAAATAATAGACGGAGGTAAAATGGCGCTGGGTAGCAGGTCCCCAGAAAGGGCAAATGAGAGGACAGACGGGGAAGTTTGGAGACAGTGATTTAAGGGGGAGTTGAGGAGGCGTGAGCCCGCTAGTGTAGTTGTGGGGAAGACAGTTTGAGCTGTGAAGTATTGTGGTGTGGAGTCAGGAGACTGGAGAGGGCAGTGGAGTTTTGGGACCCGACAGTGAGGTCAGCGGTCTGGGAAAGTGAATGATAGCGGAGTTAGCGAGATAACTCTGTCCTATGATTTTCAGTGATAGGAATTCTGAGACTAAGTATTAAAGACTGAGCCCGGTTATCAGAAGACATAGTGAGTTGAATCTTAGCCCTAGAGAGTGTCGAATAGTTAGCGGAGGCTTATACCCAGAGTGGGTTGGATCGAGTGAGTTCGGGCCGGGAGAGTTGCTGGTTAACTGTTGTGGTGGTTTGGATTAAAAAGGCATGGAGTAGGCAGTATTATCTGAGTGTTCGGTTGTGATGAGGATGTATTCTGGAAGTACTTTTACTTGATTTATATACGTTGCTTGTGTCCGTGTTCATTCATCATGAAAGTGATATTATGTGCGCAAACTCAATCTTGTTCACTGATTGGTAAATGTGTGCTGCAGTGGTGTCTTGTGGTGTGAGACAGGTGGCTAGCTCAGCATCCACTCTGCAGTGATATAGAAGGAACATTAGGATCCAGACAACGACCAATCTCATTCTTTTGCAAAATAACTTGTGTCAGAGAGGTTATCTGAGGGCTACCTCCGGTCAAGGAACCAGGTGCAATATACAGAAATTAATTTACGCTCTTAATTTTGGCTTGTAGCTTACAGAGGATAGTGAGTTCAGAGACATTAGTCAGGTGCATAATCACAACTAGAGTTGTATCACGACGAATCATCAACATATCCAGCAAACGGGCTGTTTCAGAGGTGCCGGAGAGTTAACGCACAATTCACGGGAGGCCAGGTACAGGTACAGAGGCACGGTTTGCGCCTGTGAGAGAACTGTCTAGCAGACAAAACGGCGGCAGAGTAAAAAGTCGTTTGGACAGAAAGTCGGCGCTATTTACGATAGCAGCGGGACAGCAGTCGCTAAAAAATGTGTGTGTGGGTGGCGAGGACAGTCGCATGGGGTTTTACAGGTCGAGAGGTGATTCAACGGGTAAACAGACAGGGGGCGCCAGCGGCCACGTACGGGTGAAATACAGGTTAAAAACTCGCCCGTGGAGGGGAGATTTATGAGGAAGTGTGGAACACACAGAAGTGACAATTGTTAGCCTACCGAAAAGGAATGAAAGACGCGGAGAGGACAGCGAGTATTTGTGTATAAAAAAAAAAATTTACAGCAGCCGTTGGAAAAAAGGGGGATCATTACTTCAGATCACAGCCACATTCAGTGCGTGTTAATTTTTACAAAGAGAAACTGAGGTGACCTTGGGATTCAAGGCTGTGTACAACGGACATTTACTGAGAAACTTTCCACTAGGATTGATAGATGATTCAGGTGACTGTGAAAGTAGAACTAGATAAACAATGCCAGTTGTTTTGCACTGAAAAAGAGAAGACTGATCCCAAGCAAAACCCTAGTGACTGTCAAAGACGAGACAGCACACTTGAAAATGATTGTCAGATGTATGGTAATCCAGAACATAAGCGAGTATCGAACGAGAGGGGTGGCTTTGAAGGGACGAATAATAGTTTCACTAACGATATGTCAGATCACAAGACTATAAGCAACCAAGGTGGGATACCTTTAGAGCACAGAGACCGATATATAAGATCAGCTCAGGATATTTCATGTGCAGGGCACATAGAAATAATCCGTACGCAGCAGAGAGCAAAGTACCAGTTATATTGTCCATGATTGTTTAAAGAGGGCAAGCTAAACAGAGAATCCTGTATAATGGTGCAAGAGATAGATAGGAAAGTGAAGTCAGTTCAAAAGAGTGCTAACGACATCACTGACCCAGGGTTAGGGATAGCATGCAGGTGTTTTAAATATATAGGGACCAAGAGTGATGGGTACACGAAAAGTAGACGCATCATTGACAGGAATAGGCGGATGTTTGATGCAAGGAAAGAACCACCTGAAATAGGGTCGGTACACAAATAGCTTGTGTGTTCTTGAAGATATTAACAGACCTGGGTACACAAATATAATGTTTCTATAATATGTTGATTATTATGCGATGTATTAGCTCACGCATTGGTACACAAGAGGGAAAGTTGGTTGTGTTGATGTCTGGGAAATATGGGAAGTTTAATATGACTACTTGATGTATTATTTAGTGGTTTAGCTAGAGTAAGATGAAATCATACTTACGGCTACCAAGGAAATGTTACTGGGTCATTATTTTTGTTTTGGGTGAAAAGTATTAGTCTCCCATCATTTGAAAACGATGTTTTCATTTGAGGAGGGGGTAGTGTAACATGCCTGGATTCATTAACATTACCGGCCCTGAGAAATAATAGACGGAGGTAAAATGGGGCTGGGTAGTAGTTCCCCGGAATGGGCAAATGAGAGGACAGACGGGGAAGGTTGGAGGCAGTGATTTAGGGGGGAGTTGAGGAGGCGTGAGCCCGCTAGTGTAGTTGTGGGGCAAACAGTTTGAGCTATGGAGTAGTGTGGTGTGGAGTCATGAGACTGGAGAGGACAGTGGAGTTTTGGGACCCGACAGTGAATTCGACTGTCTGGAAAAGTGAATGAGAGTTGCTGGTTATTTTTTGTGGAGGATTAGATTAAAAAGTCCTGGAGTAGGCAATGGTATTTAAGTGTGATGAGGATATATTCTGGAAGTACTGTTACTGGATTTATATATGTTGCTACTACTACTACTGATGCTGCTACTGCTACTGCTGCTGCTGCTGCTGCTGCTACTACTACTCCTACTACTACTACTACTACTACTACTACTACTACTACTACTACTACTACTACTACTACTACTACTTACTACTACTACTATGACTACGGCTACGACCACGACGACGACCACGACGCCCACCACCACCACGACAAATGCCAACACCACTACTACTACGACGATGAAGAAGACGACGACGACTACGACTACGACTACTACTACTGCTACTACTAGTACTACTTCTGCTACTGCTACTACTACTACTATTACTACTACTACTACTACTACTACTACTACTACTACTACTACTACTACTACTACTACTACTACTACTACTACTACTACTACTCCTACTACTACTACTACTACTACCACTACCACTACCACTATTACTACTACCACTACCACTACTACTATTGCTGCTGCTGCTTCTGCTACTGCTACTGCTGCTACTACTGCTGCTGCTGCTACTACTACTACTACTACTACTACTACTACTACTACTACTACTACTACTACTACTAATACTACTATACTACTACTACTACTACTACTACTACTACTACTACTACTACTGCTACTACTACTACTACCACTACCACTATTACTACTACCACTACCACTACTACTATTGCTGCTGCTGCTTCTGCTACTGCTACTGCTGCTACTACTGCTGCTGCTACTACTACTACTACTACTACTACTACTACTACTACTACTACTACTACTACGACTGCTGCTACGGCTGCTGCTGCTGCTGCTACTACTACTACTACTACTACTACTACTACTACTACTACTACTACTACTACTACTACTACTACTACTACTACTACTATTATATATATATATATATATATATATATATATATATATATATATATATATATATATATATATATATATATATATATATATATATATATATATATAAGACTTTTACAGGACATTGCACTATACATTAAATAAAATTGGCTATAATGATATAGCAATAATAATGGGATATTTTAATTGCCAACTTTTCAGTCGCTCGTTAGTCTTGGTTATGACAGAAATTGATACATGCATGAATAATCGGTCAACGCAGTATGCATGTATAGGTATTTATTAACGTGAATATGTTCTACGTTAATGACAAGTTACGTTTATAACAATTTATGGCGAAATACAATACAATACTTAGCAATGCACTCATGCGCTCTCGTTGCGCAGGTTATCTCACATACTAGTGCACAGGCTATTAAATGCCACACTCTCTCAGCATTAGCAAATTCCTGCATCAGGTATTCAGTATACTCCTCTCTCTCTCTCTCTCTCTCTCTCTCTCTCTCTCTCTCTCTCTCTCTCTCTCTCTCTCTCTCTCTCTCTCTCTCTCTCACACACATAACCAAACAAATCCCCCCTCAACCACAGTCTAGTCCAGTCTGTCCGTTTCTTCCCTCGGTCTGTGGTCACGTGGTACTTGACCTCGTGCTGTCCGTAATAGTCGTGCTAAGTAGGATGTGACGGTAATCTTGATATTGTCCTGTTCTTCAACCGTCTGTTGATAGCGGGTGTCTCAGCTCGTCCAGTCCAAGGTTGGGCTGTCATTCAAGGACACTGTCCTG
>JACEFZ010019928.1:0-52455 GCA_014155875.1 Cepaea nemoralis | reverse complement strand
ATATTTCATTTTGTTCATTTCTCTGTGCCAGGTAATATCTTGTGTGATGTATACTTGCTGAAATGTATACTAGCTTAAATCAGTCTCCTTTCTGTGAAGAATTGATAGATAGGGCTGGATGGTGTGATTGCTATCTCCTATTTTTACTTGACCCATCTTTGTAGTTTGTTTTATATTTTGATAGCCTGTGGTTTGTTTAGATGCATATGTTTCGGAAGTCAAATAAGTGGTCATGTTTTCATAGTGTTGTTTCCTGTGTTTTGTTGATCGGTAAAGTCTTTGGTCAAATCGTGTGATGTTTAAGCTTGTCATTTTGTTAGCTTTGAAATCACATCACTGTGTCATGTGTATCACTGTGTCATGTGTATCACTGTGTCATGTGTATGGAATGATGTTTGAAATACAGTTCTGTACATTTTATTTAAAATATGTGATACTCTTATACTTATTAATGTTATGTTTTTTTTGTTATTTTTCTGCTCACTCACTTTGAACTAAAGCATAGTCCATACACACTATTTATAGTAGTGATGGACTGAATTTTGCGTGTGGGATAGCTTTCCCTATTAACAGCGTCCCTCGCCATCAGGCGAACCCACTCCGACTTCAGAGGTACTTGTAATTTACGTCCCCAAGCCAAGGACAACAGGTCAACATTTTTAGTCCAGCTGTCTGATGTAGGGGTTGAACTGCTAACCTCGGCATCAGCATATCAGATGTTTAAGACCACGTGTTCTTATCCATTCGGCCATGCGGACCTGTGTTAATGTTATGTGATTCCTTTCCTATTCATTTTATGCTGAATACTTCATGTAAGAATTGACATCACTGCACTGGGTACATTCCCACACATGCTCTGTCTCCCTCTTTAATAGCCACATAAAAGTCCCCGAAGCTTTTTATGACAGGACAATTTTATTAAAAGTCTGCCTGGCTTTTCCTGTACACTCTGAGTGTCATCTAGACCCTCTGCTCACTGCCTGCTAAGCCAGCCAGGCTTTCCTTTCATCTAGTGCATTGTTGAAGACCAATAAATTGACTGCATTTTGACAGTGTTCTCATGTGGCGGCAGTTGGAGTGTTGGCTGGATGTTTGCTCAATGGTTGTTGTATTCTTGTAGGGAAAGCCACATTCCTTGTACATACACTAGTAAAATGTGATGCTCTGTACACGAACAAAAAGTATGATGTGGTTGTCAACAACTGTGAGAATGAGGGAATGCTATAAAATATGTCAGCATAGAGGACCAGTAGAAGTTTGACAATTACAGGAGGAGCAAGGTTGATTAACTTATGAATTCTACTAGGTCCTTTATGTCTTTATTAAGTCGTCTTCTTCTTCTTCTTCTTCTTCTTCTTCTTCTTCTTCTTCTTCTTCTTCTTCTTCTTCTTCTTCTTCTTCTTCTTCCCTTTTATCTTAGGTAAGCTGCTGGAGAAGTTAATTGCCAGAAAAATATCAAGCCAGCTAGAGAGGCAAGGTGTTTTCTCACCTACCCTGGGAGGGTACCGTCCAAAAAGAGAAACCTGGACCAATACAGCAGTTTTTGCCCATGACGTCTATGAAGGTTTCCACTCAGGCATTGAAACCTTTGTGGCAGCGATTGATCTTTAGGACGCGTACAACAGAGTACTATTGGATTTTTTTAATGCTTCAGCTTCTTGAACTCAATATAAGTCCTTTCCTCCTGAGTTGGATCGCTGCAGCCTTCTTCCAACGGAAAGTAGTTTTTAGATGTGGCAGTTGGACTTCAGAAGCAACAACAATATATCCTGGCCTACCACAGGGATCACCATTATCTCCGGTACTGTTCAACGCCTACACAGTGAGAATCACCAGTGAGCAGATCACTGGACCTGGTAGGACATTGTCAAATGCCGATGATGTTTTAGTGTATCATCAGGGTAAGGATAGAGATCAGGCTGCTGCGGAACTACAAACTGAACTCAATCGCATAAGTACTTGGTGTGTTGAAGCTGGGGCAATGGTCAACCCAACAAAGGCAACAGTGACATGGTTCTCTTTGAATAACCATATTGTCAACACTCCAACACCAATTGTAAAGCTGTGTTCAGAGACTGGAAAGAATGCAGACAATGAACTACCTGGGGATACGTTTTGATCGAAGCCTTGCTTATAACGAGCACATAGACCAGGTGATAACAAAAGCCAAGCGGGGTTTGGCTGCGATGCGGGTGATGGTGGCAGCAAACTGTGAGCAACGCCATCTATGTCTTCTGTACGAAGGGCTGGTCATGTCTGTTTTTGAGTTTGCGATGGCAATCCTGACTCTCAGTCGTAAGCAGATAGAAAGGATGGAAAGGATACAGAACGAAGCCATGCGCATTATTCTTGGATGTACAAGAGATACAGCATGCAGGGTGATGCGCTACCTTCTTGATTTTCCAACCATTGAAGACAGAATACAGATTTGCAGAGCACGTGCCTACCTCAGAGTTAACGCAAACACACAACATCCACTGCATAGTGAAATTAGGAAGGTGAAGGGCAGCAGGTTAAAAAGAGGAAGGTCGTGGATGGGTCCAGCCGAGGACATTATTCAACAGGTATGTTCACTTGAGGACTTAGAACCTGGCGAGGAGTGGGTACAAGTGCCAACAGATTTCTGTACGAAAACCAAGTGATGACTGAATCTACAACCATGGTCAGACTGCAAAAACTGCAAATTAAAAGAGGTGTGGCCAAACAAGAACACTACACAGGAAGCCAAAGAAGATTGATAAACCAACACAGAACTGGTGTCGTTAGCCGCTACACTCTGTGGGATTTGCTGAGGAGGGGATCCGAGCACTTATGGACTGAATGGTTCGATGTGCAATGAGGATGATCTGTCGACTAACTAACTAACTAACTAACTAGCTTCCCTTTTATCTCCTAATGGTGCATAGGCCCTCAACCCAACTGTCAAGTCTTTGTAGACTTGTTCATGATTAGTTAGATTTTGCAGCTCAGTTTTCTGCAGAACGAGGTAGCCAACTTCATGCCAACCCTCCTTGGTAGCCTTTCATGTCATGCACAGTAGGTTAGAGTGTAACTGTTCTTGGCTTCCATTAGGGGTCCTGGTAACACCTGGTTGACATTATTGTTTTATCCACCCATATTTCTCACCATTCTGTATTCACCTCCTTCATTCATGTCTTGTTTCATTTCCCCAACTTTTAGTTTTAGTTTATTTTTATTTCATTGAAATGTTATTACTTATTTGTGGATTGTGACAATTTAGTGTTCAGCTAAGTCTAAGTATTCTTATTTTTCGTTGTTGTTGTTTTTTGTTTTTTTTACAAACATTTAAAAAGAGTTTGGTTGAAACGTTCACTTGTATCTCTGCGTGTTTTCCTAATAATATACTGCTCTGATTGGTTATAGGAGTAATAAGAACACTTATTGGTTATAGGAATATCAAGAACTCTGATTGGTTATAGTATCAAGAACTCTGAGTAATTATAGACGTATAGAGAACTCATTGGTTATAGGAGTATCAAAAACTATCTTCTTATTCTCATACTCTTTCCCTTTTCTCTCCCCCACCACCCTCCACCCTATTTTCCCCCAGAATCACAACATTGATGATACATGTTTATCCCTGCCATGTATTGCTCATTGTTGTGGCAGTATAAAAATACAAGGGAAATATTTACGTCTGTATTCAGTTTTTTGCATTATTTGTTTGCCGACCATTGTCATGAAGTTCTTGCAGGCGTTAGTGTTAGCCTTGACCTTTTCCTGACAGGCATGAATGCTAAATACACCACCCCTGATCAAGTCATGATCAAAGTGACAGAGAAGACAGAACTGTCGCTGGCAGTTGGAGGCGTCAAGTCGCTTAATGTACCAGCAGTCAAGAAGATCATGGAGCATCGGCTTACCTTCCCACCATTTGTCTCCAGGATGAATTGCATTGAATGTAAAACGCTAATGGGCAGTCCAGATCATTTCAAGTGAGTTTGTGGCATAAGACTTACATTTTAATGTTGACCATTTTACTGAGCATGCTTCCTGGATACACATCTGCACATTTTCCTGAAATTATATTTATTGTGGATATACTGTTGTTATGTAAGAGCAATGTACCTGTTGTTTGTTGAAATTATACTGTTCTCAGATCTATGACTGTTGTTCTCATATCTATGACTGCTGTGTGTTGACACTTGGCTGTTCTCAGATCTGTGACTGCTGTTTTTTGACACTTTGCTGTTCTCAGATCTATGACTGCTGTGTGTTGACACTTTGCTGTTCATTGACACTTTGCTGTTTGTTGACACTTTGCTGTTTGTTGACACTTTGCTGTTCTCAGATCTATGACTGCTGTTTGTTGACACTTTGCTGTTCTCAGATCTGTGACTGTTGTTTGTTGACACTTTGCTGTTCATTGACACTTTGCTGTTTGTTGACACTTTGCTGTTTGTTGACACTTTGCTGTTCTCAGATCTATGACTGCTGTTTGTTGACACTTTGCTGTTCTCAGATCTATGACTGCTGTTTGTTGATACTTTGCTGTTCTCAGATCTATGACTGCTGTTTGTTGACACTTTGCTGTTCATTGACACTTTGCTGTTTGTTGACACTTTGCTGTTTGTTGATACTTTGCTGTTTGTTGACACTTTGTTGTTCTCAAATCTATGACTAGTTCGTTGAATTTATACTGTGTTCAGATCTATGACTGCATTTTATTGACTTTATACTATTCTCAGATCTGTGGCTGTAGTTATTTATACTGTGTTCAGATCTATGACTGTAGTTTGTTGACTTTATACTATTCTTAGATCTATGACTGTAGCTGTTGACTTTATACAGTGTTCAGATCTATGACTGCATTTTGTTGACTTTATACTATTCTCAGATCTATGACTGTTTGTTGACTTAATACTGTTCTCAGATCTATGACTGCAGTTTGTTGACTTTATACTGTGTTCAGATCTATGACTGCATTTTGTTGACTTTATACTATTATCAGATCTATGACTGTTTGTTGACTTAATACTGTTCTCAGATCTATGACTGCAGTTTGTTGACTTTATACTGTGTTCAGATCTATGACTGCATTTTGTTGACTTTATACTATTCTCAGATCTATGACTGTTTGTTGACTTAATACTGTTCTCAGATCTATGACTGCAGTTTGTTGACTTTATACTATTCTCAGATCTATGACTGCAGTTTGTTGACTTTATACTGTTCTCAGATCTATGACTGCAGTTTGTTGACTTTATACTGTTTTCAGATCTATGACTGCAGTTTGTTGACTTTATACTGTTCTCAGATCTATGACTGCAGTTTGTTAACACTATTATTGGTGTGCCTTAAGTTTAGTAATGTCACACTGAGAAACCTGTTGGGACTGATCTATTCAAAAGTCCCTCAAAATGTTCAACCCTTCTGTTCATTTAATCTCTAATGTTGGTGAGAACTGTCCAACTGCTGTTTTTGATCAGTCCACTTGGTTTATAACATTGTCCTGCTATTGTCCTTGTGGTGTATTAGCCTCTGATGTTTCCTTTCACTACTACTGCTGCTGCCTTTCTTGCTAAGCCATCAAATTATTCTTTAGTTAGTCAGTTAGTCGACAGATCATCCTCATTGCACATCGAACCATTCAGTCCATAAGTTCTATCCCTATCCTCTTCCTAACGTCTTGATTAGAGTCTGTACTTTTCATTAGCTCTAACGTGAGATATATTGAGGCAGAAATGTAGACAAAGATGGAGAAACATACAGGGATAATAAAAAAAACAGTATACAAAAGATAAGAGGAGCTTTCACAGCACTATGAAATTTGTGAAAGTCAAAAGAAATCAACTTTAGTAACAAATTTATAATATGTAATGTCAAATCAATACTGCTGTATGGACCAAAAATATGGGGATTGACTAAAACAGTTACAAATAAACCACAGATATTTATTTCCTGGTCGTTGTGCAGAATAGATGTATTAAAATGGTGTGACAGAATCACTAATGTGGAGCTATTGAAGAGAACTAAGCAAATTCCAGTGGTTCAAGAAGTGAAGAAAGAATGCTGGCACTAGAGAGGACACCCATTGAGAAAACCTGTTGTATAAGTAGACAGCCCTTTCTCTGGATCCCACAGGCCACAAGAAACAGGAGGAGATCCACAAACACATGTAGAAGAGAATTAAGAGGCAGAGATAAATAAAATAGGGATGACATAGAGGGGGCTGGCCCATGTGTTATTGGGACCCCCAAAGAGGAAGTAAAAAATAAGTAACTGTAACTTCCAATACAGTTCATAAAAGCAACTCAAGAGGGCTGGTGTGAGGCGGGTCACTTCACACAGTAGGAAAAATCAGCCAGCATCCAACCAACATGAACGGGCATACAAAGGCCTTGGCATGTGTGGCCATAGGCCTACACTCCTATAAGAGTCTTCAAGGCAGATGAAAGAGGAGGATGAAGGGAGCTGCAGGAGAAGGCAACAGATAGGACAGCTTGCTGTGGATTGGCTAAGGGCTGAGCTGCAGGAGAAGGCAACAGATAGGACAGCTTGCTGTGGATTGGCTAAGGGCTGAGCTGCAGGAGAAGGCAACAGATAGGACAGCTTGCTGTGGATTGGTTACGGGCTGAGCTGCAGGAGAAGGCAACAGATAGGACAGCTTGCTGTGGATTGGCTAAGGGCTGAGCTGCAGGAGAAGGCAACAGATAGGACAGCTTGCTGTGGATTGGCTAAGGGCTGAGCTGCAGGAGAAGGCAACAGATAGGACAGCTTGCTGTAGATTGGTTAAGGGCTGAGCTGCAGGAGAAGGCAACAGATAGGGCAGCTTGCTGTAGATTGGCTAAGGGCTGAGCTGCAGGAGAAGGCAACAGATAGGACAGCTTGCTGTGGATTGGTTAAGGGCTGAGCTGCAGGAGAAGGCAACAGATAGGACAGCTTGCTGTGGATTGGTTAAGGGCTGAGCTGCAGGAGAAGGCAACAGATAGGACAGCTTGCTGTGGATTGGTTAAGGGCTGAGCTGCAGGAGAAGGCAACAGATAGGACAGCTTGCTGTAGATTGGTTAAGGGCTGAGCTGCAGGAGAAGGCAACAGATAGGACAGCTTGCTGTGGATTGGTTAAGGGCTGAGCTGCAGGAGAAGGCAACAGATAGGGCAGCTTGCTGTAGATTGGTTAAGGGCTGAGCTGCAGGAGAAGGCAACAGATAGGACAGCTTGCTGTGGATTGGTTAAGGGCTGAGCTGCAGGAGAAGGCAACAGATAGGACAGCTTGCTGTGGATTGGTTAAGGGCTGAGCTGCAGGAGAAGGCAACAGATAGGACAGCTTGCTGTGGATTGGGTAAGGGCTGAGCTGCAGGAGAAGGCAACAGATAGGACAGCTTGCTGTGGATTGGTTAAGGGCTGAGCTGCAGGAGAAGGCAACAGATAGGACAGCTTGCTGTGGATTGGGTAAGGGCTGAGCTGCAGGAGAAGGCAACAGATAGGACAGCTTGCTGTGGATTGGTTAAGGGCTGAGCTGCAGGAGAAGGCAACAGATAGGACAGCTTGCTGTGGATTGGTTAAGGGCTGAGCTGCAGGAGAAGGCAACAGATAGGACAGCTTGCTGTGGATTGGTTAAGGGCTGAGCTGCAGGAGAAGGCAACAGATAGGACAGCTTGCTGTGGATTGGCTTAAGGGCTGAGCTGCAGGAGAAGGCAACAGATAGGACAGCTTGCTGTGGATTGGTTAAGGGCTGAGCTGCAGGAGAAGGCAACAGATAGGACAGCTTGCTGTGGATTGGTTAAGGGCTGAGCTGCAGGAGAAGGCAACAGATAGGACAGCTTGCTGTGGATTGGTTAAGGGCTGAGCTGCAGGAGAAGGCAACAGATAGGACAGCTTGCTGTGGATTGGTTAAGGGCTGAGCTGCAGGAGAAGGCAACAGATAGGACAGCTTGCTGTGGATTGGTTAAGGGCTGAGCTGCAGGAGAAGGCAACAGATAGGACAGCTTGCTGTGGATTGGTTAAGGGCTGAGCTGCAGGAGAAGGCAACAGATAGGACAGCTTGCTGTGGATTGGTTAAGGGCTGAGCTGCAGGAGAAGGCAACAGATAGGACAGCTTGCTGTGGATTGGCTAAGGGCTGAGCTGCAGGAGAAGGCAACAGATAGGACAGCTTGCTGTGGATTGGTTAAGGGCTGAGCTGCAGGAGAAGGCAACAGATAGGACAGCTTGCTGTGGATTGGTTAAGGGCTGAGCTGCAGGAGAAGGCAACAGATAGGACAGCTTGCTGTGGATTGGTTAAGGGCTGAGCTGCAGGAGAAGGCAACAGATAGGACAGCTTGCTGTGGATTGGTTAAGGGCTGAGCTGCAGGAGAAGGCAACAGATAGGACAGCTTGCTGTGGATTGGTTAAGGGCTGAGCTGCAGGAGAAGGCAACAGATAGGACAGCTTGCTGTGGATTGGTTAAGGCTGAGCTGCAGGAGAAGGCAACAGATAGGACAGCTTGCTGTGGATTGGTTAAGGGCTGAGCTGCAGGAGAAGGCAACAGATAGGACAGCTTGCTGTGGATTGGCTAAGGGCTGAGCTGCAGGAGAAGGCAACAGATAGGACAGCCTGCTGTGGATTGGTTAAGGGCTGAGCTGCAGGAGAAGGCAACAGATAGGACAGCCTGCTGTGGATTGGTTAAGGGCTGAGCTGCAGGAGAAGGCAACAGATAGGACAGCCTGCTGTGGATTGGTTAAGGGCTGAGCTGCAGGAGAAGGCAACAGATAGGACAGCTTGCTGTGGATTGGTTAAGGGCTGAGCTGCAGGAGAAGGCAACAGATAGGACAGCTTGCTGTGGATTGGTTAAGGGCTGAGCTGCAGGAGAACGCAACAGATAGGACAGCTTGCTGTGGATTGGTTAAGGGCTGAGCTGCAGGAGAAGGCAACAGATAGAACAGCTTGCTGTGGATTGGTTAAGGGCTGAGCTGCAGGAGAAGGCAACAGATAGGACAGCTTGCTGTAGATTGGTTAAGGGCTGAACTGCAGGAGAAGGCAACAAATAGGACAGCTTGCTGTGGATTCGTTAGGGGCCTATGTTCCATTAGAGGATAGAAGATAGAGATCAGAAAGAAGGAAGTCAAAGAAACATCCACAGTTCCACAAGTGTATTGCAATAATTTGTAGAGTTACTGCTGATGTGTGTAATAAATGTCCGTCTGATCTTTCTGGCAGGAAATTCATTCAGTGCTCCATGTGCAGATTTGCTACTAGCTGCTCGTTTGCATATTCGAACCACATGATGGGATTTCATTCCGGCCAGATGACGGCTGCTGCATCACATACACCTGATGAATCAAAACTGGAGTCCAAGCTCTATTGTTCCTGTGGTTTTGTTAGCCATTATGGAAACCGAATTGGTTTGTTGCTTTTACATCGTTTCAGTCTTAAATGATTTAGCGGTTTTTCTTTATTAAGCTGTGGAATTTTCTGTTGTTTTGACTTTTTCCATTGTTAATGTCAGGTAGGCAGCCATCTTCAGTATGGTAAGTGGAGATGTGAGAGATGACTGTGATCACTCTCAGTTGTATGCAGCTCTGAGCATGACCTGGTCTTGTCAAATAGGTGTCAGAGATTTTTCTGGAATGCACTGATTACCAAAGTTTATAATGCCATGACTAGGTCAATGGGAAGCTCTGTCACTACACACTCATGTGACAGTCTCTGCTATGGGATGTCTTTTACTGTTTGTGATTTCTTGGCAAGTTTACGTTCAGTAGTTTGCCATTGCTTTCTGAATGGCTGTCACTCATACCTTTGTATGGAAACCAATGTAAGGCGGTTTGCTTCCAAATTGCCCGCACTTGTGTTTCTAATGCGGCATACAAGATTGCAAATTGCTTTTGTAACCCCTTCGTCACCGAGCTGGCTGTCTTTTACTACAGCCTTCATGATGAGCTAAGGGAAGAATCATCATAGTCTGGACATCTGGTTTACCCAGATTTGTTGTATCCGTTTCACGTGACTACTGAGCTGTCCATTACATCAAGGTGTTCGTTTCAAAGAGGTTTCTTGATTAATTTAATAGAATTGACCTAGCAATCAGGACACTTCCATGTGAGTTCTGCCACCTTAAGTTGATGCTAGAGTAGGAATGTTGTTTGTTCATGCAACACACAGATTGTGAATGTGTTGTTCCCACTGTGAGCTTGTCCACTTCTGCTACAATTGCTGATTGTTCATGTAACTTTCACATTTTGAATATGCCTGTGTTGTTGTCACCTTTATCACAAATGATGCCAGTCTTAGTCATGTTGATACATTAGCCTCTGTGTCAGCTTACATTAACCGGTCACATAGTTATGGCCTATATTATTTGTCCGTAGTCAACCCTATGCCTCCATGAATAGTACCCTTGAAACTAGAACACAGCTCTCTTATTACTGAGAACCTGGACAGCAGATCCAGTTCTTTAAAGGATATATAACAAAACTAAATCATGCATACCATAGCACCCTGATGGACCTTTAGATGAAAGTCAGACACAGTATTATCCCTTGTGTATAGTCACAGATAATCATAGAAAAGCTTCAGTGACGGCCTCTACCTCTACTCTCATACTGGATGTAGATCCCACATATGCTCTGTTATGTTACGCATTAATTCATCCTCAGAATCTAGCTGAGAATTCAGAATTATTCAGAGTGACTACAGGCTTAACTATGGTTGACCTTAGAAACAGTTTCTGCTTGATCTTAGAGATGGTTTCTGCACACCACTCAGGAATAGTATTGTCTAAATTCTCTTGCAGGCTTTCATTTCTTTCTGAGCTAGTTCTATATTTTAAATGAAAGAAAAGATCACGGGAAAACTGTGTCAAACACATTTATAGCTGTTTTAGATAACCGTACACATTGTAAACATCTTTCACACTTTAGTTGTGTATCTTCATTGCAGCAAACCACTTGGTCTTCTGTTCAAAGAGTTGCTGCTTTAAAGATCCACCACCTCCATGTACCGCTGATGAGTTTGGTGAGTTGTTTTGTTTTATTCATTCATTCTATAATGAGGACAGAAGTGTGTAACTATGGGAATAGTTGCCTTCCAACGGTCATAACAAACATGTGTAACATTGAGAATAGTTGTCCACCAACAGTTATAACACAAGATTGTAACAATAAGAAATAATCTGCCATAAGTAAGAACTCAGTTTATTTATAACAGGGAGAACAATTTGCCTGTAACAGTGGGTAGAGAAGCTTGTAACAATGAGATCAGAAGCTTGTAACAGTGAGAACAGAAGTTTGCCAGTACCAGTAAGAAAGAAGTTGTGTTAAAATAAGAATACAGTTTTTCTGTACCAATGAAGATAGGTGTTTGTAACAATGAGAACAGCTTGCCTGTACAATATGTAAATGTCTGTAACAATGAAAACAGAAATTTGTAACACTGAAACAGAAGTTCACACTTACAAATAAACAAGAAATTGGGTAACAGTAAAACCAAACATTTTCTGTAAAAATGAAAACAAAAAGAAAACATGTCAACTGTACTAATGAGAAAAGAAGTCTGTATTAGTGATAACAAGTCTGTATGTTGTAATGAAAACTGTCAGAATCTCTGAGTCTTCATCTCCCCCGCCTGGCGGCAACGACCGGATACGACCTGTGACAGTAGATGGCCCGGGGTCAGCGTGGTGCACGAAGCACACGAGAGCGGAAAGCAGGGCCAACAAGGAATCACTGCTGGTAGCTCAGACAGCCTAGGACCTTGAGACTGGACGGACGTGAAAGAGAGTGTCTGCTATGTATAGATTCGATGCTTGATGGAAGAAAGCCTGTATGCTTTGTTGAGTAGATGTGAAGATTGAGTGAGTGTTATATTCTATTGTATTTATGAATTGATATATTTCATGTATGTTTCTGGAAATGGCATTATCGCTGACTTTGAGCGATGCCTGATATGACTGCGGTTTGAGAAGTGCAATTAAAGTGTTTGAGTTATGTCGCAGTGTGTTTGTACACTCATTCTGTGTGAGTGATTGTTTTCACGCCTGTTAGTGAACACGAGACTTTCTTCATATAAAACAAGACCCTGACAAAAACCTGCGGTCATTTGTTCAACATTGTGGCCAGTTGTAGATTAGCTCAATGCTGACAGACTGGATATTTTAGTAATATTTTTAAGCATAAAAAAGTTGAGACTCACATTGCTGGATAGTTCTTGCAAAACTGTAAACCAATGGTATCTCTTCAAATCCCTACACCACTTCTAAACAGAGATATTAATTTTTAATGACCTACTGGCAGTGGAAATCAATTACAAAGAATGATGGGGAAATTGTCAGGTCTGTAATTCCAGTAAAATAATTTCAGTATTAGAAGTAATATACTAATAACCAGATTCTTATTCCTTAAAACCCCTTAGTCAGATCTTGGTCAGATATGACTGAGCTACCATATAGCAGTAGATGATATTACCTGCTCTCTGTTAGCGCTGAATGTTGGGTGGTGCTCACAATAACCGACACCCCACATTGTGTCAACATGTCGGGCGGAAGAGCCCAATTTGGAGGGTACCGGCCTTATCCTGGTGTGAGAAATTACAACTTTAAGACTATATGTCGTAGCAAGGCAGCCCAGGCTCTAAACTTTAGTCTGCTACTATTCTAGGATTGAAGCTTAGACAGAGTATTTCTTTGCTGATTTGACAGCTTCTGCAGCTTGTCTTGCTCCAGATGTATTGTTGTTACCTTTCTTCTGGAGTATACTAGGCAGGCTGAGAGAGGGATCATGCTGCATTGGCAACATATGTTCTCTACAATTCAGCCCAGGCTTTGTGCTATGGAGAGGTTATTATGTCTTTTTTTGTAAGGCAAAATGTAACAAACTATCATCAGCCAAGACATCAAGGTGTCAACTGTAGAGAGGTTATTATGTCTTTATTTGTAAGGCAAAATGTAACAAACTATCATCAGCCAAGACATCAAGGTGTCAACTGTGGAGAGGTTATTATGTCTTTATTTGTAAGGCAAAATGTAACAAACTATCATCAGCCAAGACAGCAAGGTGTCAACTGTGGAGAGGTTATTATGTCTTGTTTTGTAAGGCAAAATGTAACAAACTATCATCAGCCAAGACATCAAGGTGTCAACTGTAGAGAGGTTATTATGTCTTTATTTGTAAGGCAAAATGTAACAAACTATCATCAGCCAAGACATCAAGGTGTCAACTGTAGAGAGGTTATTATGTCTTTATTTGTAAGGCAAAATGTAACAAACTATCATCAGCCAAGACATCAAGGTGTCAACTGTAGAGAGGTTATTATGTCTTTATTTGTAAGGCAAAATGTAACAAACTATCATCAGCCAAGACAGCAAGGTGTCAACTGTGGAGAGGTTATTATGTCTTGTTTTGTAAGGCAAAATGTAACAAACTATCATCAGCCAAGACAGCAAGGTGTCAACTGTAGAGAGGTTATTATGTCTTTATTTGTAAGGCAAAATGTAACAAACTATCATCAGCCAAGACAGCAAGGTGTCAACTGTAGAGAGGCTATTATGTCTTTTTTTGTAAGGCAAAATGTAACAAACTATCATCAGCCAAGACAGCAAGGTGTCAACTGTGGAGAGGTTATTATGTCTTTATTTTTAAAGATGAGATTGACAAACTATCATCTATCAAGACGGCAAGGTGCCAGTTGTAGGTCAGTGGTATTCCCTAAAACTACTGACAGCCAGTGTTAATGGTATATCGTAACTTGCTGGGCGATGCTAGGAGAACCAGACTTTTATTTTCCTAATATTGCGTCATCTGATCTAATTCATCATCGTCATCAAGTACCCTGCCAGCTGGTGTAGGCATTCATGGCTATCCACAGATCTCGATCTATGGTGTTCTGGATCAACTCTGCTGATTCCCGTAGGTGAATATACGTATATGTGCCATGGGCAGTAGGTTATATGTTGTGGTGATCTATATGCCGTGGACAATATCTTCTCTTTAAGTGCCATGCACATTATGGCTATTCAGTTGTCATTCTTTTGTTGTAACATCCTTTGTCCTGCGTCAGATTCTTTACCACTTCAAGCCCTTGTGCAGCTTCATTCTATTTGCTCATTACACCTAGTAAGTATTGGTCTACACAGGATTGTACTGTTAGTTAACACTACAACACATCTACAAACTTCGACTGACTCATTACACAAGACAAGTTCCTTTTAGATATTTCATTTTTTCCTTTCTACGAATGTCAGATATACATCACATTAACGTTCACTCGCACAATATCAAATGCGCTTCTAAAATATCTACAACTACTTCTACACAAGAATCATTCTAGAGGCGGCACTAATCTTGGCCATAGCCATCTACATAATGTTGTGTCAACTATGACTTAATGCCCCCTCAGTCACCTTCGCGAATCTTGCTTATTCACTTTGGTGACTACCTCGTGCACCTCGTGGCTCAAGATCCATGTCTGCCATGTACTGAGGCGTGACTATATTTTAATATGCCATGAGACACAAATTGGATCATGGCACTGATGATATTCCTCCATGCCACCGTCTCAATCCATCCAGCATTATTTCTCTTTGTCTGCCTCTGTCTCTCTTCTCCTTGATCTTTCCAGCTGTCACAATGTTCTCTAATGCCTCTCTTCTCATCATATGACTGAAGAAAGCTGTTTGTCTCTTTCTTATTGTTGTATATAATGTTCTAGTTTCATTAGCCTGTTTCAGGCAATCGTTGTTAGTTACCCTGGGAGTCCAAGGAATTCGCAACATTTGTCTCAGGAACCACATATCTGTTGCTTCTGATGTCTTCTTAATTTGTTCATTTACCTTCCAAGATTCACTGCCATACAGCAAAACTAGTTCTATATAGCATTTCAGCACTCTCTTTCTTACATTCAGTGACAATGACTTATTGCATAAGATACTCTTCATTTTCTGAAAAGAGGCTTTTGTTTGCCCTATTCTGTTCTTAATCCCTGTAGTACATCTTCCATCTGATGTTATAAATGCCCCTAGGTATTTAAAATTATCCACTTGGTTAAGAATTTTCCCATCTATTTCTATGTCACTTTTTGGTGTCATCATTTTCTTTGATATCACCATTGTTACTGTTTTCTTGATATTCAAGAGAGTCCTTTCTTTGCTGTCTTTGTTACTACAGTGTCCAACAATTGTAGGTCTGTTGCATTATCCGCCACCAATATTGTCATTTGCATAGCGTATATTATTTATATTATAACCTCCGGTTAGTATTCATGGCATCTCTTTGATCGCTCTCATTATTACTTCGCTATATAGGGAGAAAAGATCTAGTGACAAGATGCACCCCTGTCGTTTTCCTAGCTTTATGTGTTCGTAACTACCCTCTTTATTTATAATTTTAATTGCTGCTATCTGGTTCCAGTAAATATTCTTTATTATTCTTAAATCTTTCCCATCAATGTTGTTATCTTCCAAACAGTTTAATCAGTTCATCATGTTTTACTTTATCAAATGACCTTTCTATTAGTGTCCGTAATGTATATATTGCATTGTTTGTACCCTTTCCTTCCACAAATCCATAGTGTTCTTCACTAATTTCCATTTTTATTTTCTTTCTTGTTCTTCTCATTATAATTCTGAGTAGAAGCTTAGCGACATGGTTTATGAGGTTAACTGTACGAAAATCTTTGCATTCAATTGCTCCTAACCAAATTAGGAAAGGAAAATGCCAACAAATTGTGCAGAGATAATTTTATATTGACAGACAAATATATGAGTTACCATAATTTGTTTAGCATATTATCTGGAAATTGTTGTCAGACCCTAGAAATGTTCTATTTCATACATCTTTAGGACAAGAACTTCAAGACCCACGGAAGAAACCAGATGCCTCTTTACTGGATGTTTTAGGGTTGATAAAGAAAGATTCCCTGGCACCACTGAGTGCACGTAAGTCTCCGTTAGTGTCGGCGGCATATTTTTTTTAAAAAGTTGTGGCATATCCTTTACAGGATGTCGCTGTCAACCCCAGCATTTTGTGACTGTTTGTGATTCCTGGGCAAGTTTATGTTCAGTAATTTGCCATTGCTTTCTGAGCAACTGCCACCCATACCATTTCATAAAAAAAACAACATAAGGCGGTCTGCTGCCAAATCGCCCACAGCTGTGTTTCTAACGCGGGTATGCGGGATTACGAGCTGCATCCATAACCCCTTCGCCACTAGGCCGGCGGCAGCATATTTAGGCAGTGGATAATTTATGTGTACTCATGTTTACACCCCTATGGTTCTGAACCAGATTATCATTGTTCTAATTAGTGTCCTCAGCTAGAATCTATCACCTGCTATGAATATAGAAAGATTAGTTACATTAAAATATGAACATTCTCCAGCTGCATTTCTTGCGTTAGTCAGCAAGTAATATCATCTTAAAATAGTCGCTTAAAAGTCGACAGGGTCGGCTTCATTGCACTAGGTTTTTATCCCATATGGCTCAGTCTCTTTCCGCAGAGGGGAAGCGCTGCACAAAGCACGAACTCCGTAGCTCCAGCGACGACCCCCAGGAGTCTCCAAAAAAATGCACTCGTGAACTGAAGGGAGTGGCCTGGAATCAAACCCACAACCTTCGGAGCCCGAGGCAGATGGCTTGACCACTAATATCATCTCCAGACGTGTAGCACAACCAACCTATTTCATTTGACACATTAGCAACTAAATAAAAAATTTGATATGTTCATTTTGTATTGTCATTTTTATGTTAATTTTGTATTGTTATGTTTCTTTCATATTTCTTCATTATTACTTCGACTTAACACATAGGTTAATCAGGGGTAGAAAGAAGAATCTTGTCACAATTGTTACCTCTGTTAAATTCTCTTTAATTGTCTGCTCTCTGTTTCTGATAACTGCTGATTTCTGTATCTGGCTGTTTATTCTGACAACATTTTGCCTGTTGTACACACATCTTTGCTATTACGCTTGTGCTCTTGCAGCTAGTATCTGGTGTGCTTTGTTTCACATGTTATCATATCTGATCTTGTTTGTATGGGTTTGCTGGTCTACTCATGATTTATATGTTACAAAGCCATTCTTGATGTCATTTATAAAGAGGCTCATATGCACACATGGTTCCTGATCTCTGCATGTTTGTGTCATTAGGCACCCCTCATCTGGATTCACCACCATCACAGCCTGTTGAAATGCCAGAAGTGCCATTGTCAGCCAAACTAGGAAGGAAGCCACTGCTGCTGCGAGACTCCTTAAAGAAAGCATATAAGAGCGTACTTCAAGTAAGTTTGGTCATGAATTTCTGAACTTCTTTTGGCCTGTTTCACCAGTAAAATATTTCTGAGGCACCATATTGTTAGAATACATGACATGTATTTCTGTAATGTTTAAACACATAAGAGGGATGTGACTGTGCAAGTTTCACTAGACTGCAAGAACAAGTCAAATGGGATCAAGCCAGACAAGAGCAATATGTGTGGAGCCAAAGAAGTAATGTCAAGCAACACAGAACTGGTGAGATCAGCTGCTGCATGCTGAGGGACATTCTGTGGTGGGATCTGAGCACTTCATGCACTCGTTCTGATGTGCAGTGAAGATGGTCTGTGAACTGACTAACTAACTATATACACAAGAATTGTTTTGTTGAACATGAAGAAAATACATTCAGTAACCACCCCTCCTGTAATGTCCTGTGTGCTGGTCGACCCCTCCTGTAATGTCCTGTGTGCTGGTCTACCCCTCCTGTAATGTCCTGTGTACTGGTCCACCCCTCCTGTAATGTCCTGTGTGCAGCAGCTGTGTGCTGGTCCACCCCTCCTGTAATGTCCTGTGTGCTGGTCCACCCCTCCTGTAATGTCCTGTGTGCAGCAGCTTTGTGCTGGTCAACCCCTCCTGTAATGTCCTGTGTGCTGGTCCACCCCTCCTGTAATGTCCTTTGTGCAGCAGCTGTGTGCTAGTCCACCCCTCCTGTAATGTCCTGTGTGCTGGTCCACCCCTCCTGTAATGTCCTGTGTACTGGTCCACCCCTCCTGTAATGTCCTGTGTGCAGCAGCTGTGTGCTGGTCCACCCTTCCTGTAATGTCCTATGTGCACCACCTTTGTGCTGGTCGACCCCTCCTGTAATGTCCTGTGTGCACCACCTTTGTGCTGGTCGACCCCTCCTTTAATGTCCTGTGTGCTTGTTGACCCCTCCTGTAATGTCCTGTGTGCTGGTCGACCCCTCCTGTAATGTTGTGCTGGTCGACCCCTCATGTAATGTCCTGTGTGCTGGTCTACCGCTCCTGTAATGTCCTGTGTGCTGGTCCACTCCTCCTGTAATGTCCAGTGTGCAGCAGCTTTGTGCTGGTCCACCCCTCCTGTAATTTCCTGTGTGCTGGTCCACCCCTCCTGTAATGTCCTGTGTGCTGGTCCACCCCTCCTGTAATGTCCTGTGTGCAGCAGCTTTGTGCTGGTCAACCCCTCCTGTAATGTCCTGTGTGCTGGTCCACTCCTCCTGTAATGTCCTGTGTGCTGGTCCACCCCTCCTGTAATGTCCAGTGTGCAGCAGCTTTGTGCTGGTCCACCCCTCCTGTAATGTCCTGTGTGCAGCAGCTTTGTGCTGGTCCACCCCTCCTGTAATGTCCTGTGTGCTGGTCCACCCCTCCTGTAATGTCTTGTGTGCTGGTCCACCCCTCCTGTAATGTCCTGTGTGCTGGTTGACCCCTCCTGTAATGTCCTGTGTGCTGGTCCACCCCTCCTGTAATGTCCTGTGTGCACCACCTTTGTGCTGGTCCACCCCTCCTGTAATGTCCAGTGTACTGGTCGACCCCTCCTGTAATGTTCTGTGTGCTAGTCCACCAATCCTGTAATGTCCTGTGTGCAGCAGCTTTGTGCTGGTCCACCCCTCCTGTAATGTCCTTTGTGCTGGTCCACCCCTCCTGTAATGTCTTGTGTGCTGGTCCACCCCTCCTGTAATGTCCTGTGTGCTGGTTGACCCCTCCTGTAATGTCCTTTGTGCTGGTCCACCCCTCCTGTATTGTCTTGTGTGCTGGTCCACCCCTCCTGTAATGTCCTGTGTGCTGGTTGACCCCTCCTGTAATGTCCTGTGTGCTGGTCCACCCCTCCTGTAATGTCCTGTGTGCACCACCTTTGTGCTGGTCCACCCCTCCTGTAATGTCCAGTGTACTGGTCGACCCCTCCTGTAATGTCCTGTGTGCTAGTCCACCCCTCCTGTAATGTCCTGTGTGCAGCAGCTTTGTGCTGGTCCACCCCTCCTGTAATGTCCTGTGTACTGGTCCACCCCTCCTGTAATGTCCTGTGTGCTGGTCCACCCCTCCTGTAATGTTCTGTGTGCAGCAGCTTTGTGCTGGTCGACCCCTCCTGTAATGTCCTGTGTGCTGGTCGACCCCTCCTGTAATGTCCTGTGTGCTGGTCCACCCCTCCTGTAATGTCCTGTGTGCTGGTCGACCCCTCCTGTAATGTCCTGTGTGCTGGTTGACCCCTCCTGTAATGTCCTGTGTGCTGGTCGACCCCTCCTGTAATGTCGTGCTGGTCCACCCCTCCTGTAATGTCCTGTGTGCTGGTTGACCCCTCCTGTAATGTCCTGTGTGCTGGTCGACCCCTCCTGTAATGTCGTGCTGGTCCACCCCTCCTGTAATGTCCTGTGTGCTGGTCCACCCCTCCTGTAATGTCCTGTGTGCACCACCTTTGTGCTGGTCCACCCCTCCTGTTATGCCCTGTGTGCTGGTTGACCCCTCCTGTATTGTCCTGTGTGCTGGTCGACCCCTCCTGTAATTTCCTGTGTGCTGGTCCACCCCTCCTGTAATTTCCTGTGTGCTGGTCCACCCCTCCTGTAATTTCCTGTGTGCTGGTCCACCCCTCCTGTAATGTCCTGTGTGCTGGTCCACCCCTCCTGCAATGTCCTGTGTGCACCACCTATGTGCTGGTCCACCCCTCCTGTAATGTCCTGTGTGCTGGTCGACCCCTCCTGTAGTGTCCTGTGTGCTGGTCCACCCCTCCTGTAATGTCCTGTGTGCTGGTTGACTCCTCCTGTAATGTCCTGTGTGCTGGTCCACCTCTCCTGCAATGTCCTGTGTGCACCACCTATGTGCTGGTCCACCCCTCCTGTAATGTCCTGTGTGCTGGTCGACCCCTCCTGTAATGTCCTGTGTGCTGGTCGACCCCTCCTGTAATGTCCTGTGTGCTGGTCCACCCCTCCTGTTATGTCCTGTGTGCTGGTCCACCCCTCCTGTAATGTCCTGTGTGCAGCAGCTTTGTGCTGGTCCACCCCTCCCCCTTCAGAAACCACACCTTCCATTACAGTTTTCTTCTAAACCCATGCAGCATTTAAGCCAAGTATTTCATTTTCTGAGACATCATGCTTTTTGTGAACAAACAACCAAGTAATCTATCGCATAGCAAATACTGCCCTAGAGTCATTTCTCCATTGTGGGATACAAAAACAGAAGATCCTGCCATAAAGTAGTGCAGTGTTAGACCCTTGCATGCATTAGGTTATGCCCTAGTGAGTTTTTGTGAGCACATTCTAGAATATTCTGTACATTATCCTCTACCCATTTGTTGAGGATGGGTTGACCCCCTGAGCAGTGCGGATCAGACAAAAATACTCTTGTACAGTTCACACATCAGCCATCACACGCTGATAGGAACAGGCCTCTGTCAGGCAAAAATACTCTTTCCCTATCAGTGAACAGGTCTCTGTCAGACAAAAATACTCTTGCCTTGTCAGTGGGCAGGCCTCTGTCAGACAAAAATGCTCCTGCCTTGTCAGTGGGCAGGCCTCTGTTTTGGTAAGCAGGTGCACTAACTGCTGTGCTACAGTGGCTTTAGACCTGATTACTTAGAAAATGAGTTGAGGTTAACAATAGTAGAAGTCAATAAAACAATTCTTTACATGTGGTATAGACCTGGTGTGATACAGTCAACGCTGCTGTTGGTACAGTTGTACACACTGTGAGGCTGATTGGGTGTACAGTGCTGGTCTCACATGTCCCTGAACCTGTCGGCATGTGATGTGTGAACTGTTGGTACAGTTGTACACACTGTGAGGCTGATTGGGTGTACAGTGCTGGTCTCACATGTCCCTGAACCTGACGGCATGTGATGTGTGAACTGTTGGTACAGTTGTACACACTGTGAGGCTGATTGGGTGTACAGTGCTGGTCTCACATGTCCCTGAACCTGACGGCATGTGATGTGTGAACTGTTGGTACAGTTGTACACACTGTGAGGCTGATTGAGTGTACAGTGCTGGTCTCACATGTCCCTGAACCTGTCGGCATGTGATGTGTGAACTGTTGGTACAGTTGTACACACTGTGAGGCTGATTGGGTGTACAGTGCTGGTCTTACATGTCCCTGAACCTGTCGGCATGTGATGTGTGAACTGTTGGTACAGTTGTACACACTGTGAGGCTGATTGAGTGTACAGTGCTGGTCTCACATGTCCCTGAACCTGTCGGCATGTGATGTGTGAACTGTTGGTACAGTTGTACACACTGTGAGGCTGATTGGGTGTACAGTGCTGGTCTTACATGTCCCTGAACCTGTCGGCATGTGATGTGTGAACTGTTGGTACAGTTGTACACACTGTGAGGCTGATTGGGTGTACAGTGCTGGTCTCACATGTCCATGAACCTGTCGGCTTGTGATGGCTGATGGGGTTGGTATCGTGGTGGTCACATTTACCTCCCAGAGTTCCTAGTCCCCATTTGTAACTGGGTCAACTTGGAAGCCCAGAAACCTGCCTTGATGGGGAATCGAACACCTGACCACTGGGCAGTCAGGCAAGCATGCTAGCCACTACGCTACTGCAGCTACCTGTGTAAAGGGTTGGGCTTCACATATACTAGACCGTGGCTTCCCTGCTTTTTCTGCAAATTCTCAGGTGCCTGTTTTATTGCCCTGGGCTAATCCCAGAGCTGTGTTGGTGGGAATGAATCCAATCCCCACACTACTGAGAAATAAATGATCCCCATTGCTGTGTCTGTAATCATGTGAATTGTGCATACTGTGAAATGTTAGATGAAGCTTACTAGCTAATTTGTTGATTCTACTGTTGAGAATCCAATAGGATTTACATTTTGTGTTTTAAAATGTATTCTTTGTGGTTTCTGTTAGTAGGAATACAATGTTTTTTTAAATCTTTGTTATGTGTTGATTTTTGCAGAGTGAGAAAGACAAGAACATCTTTGAGAGGGTCAAGTTTGGTGTAGACAGTCTCAGCACAGAAAAGTTGAGAGATAGCGTAAATTTGTCAAGCCTCAAGCATGATGATTTGAAGAAGGTGGCACTGCCTGTTTCAGGGGAAATCACTACCAGAGATGGTGAAAGTCAAGTCAAATCAGGGATTGAGGAGAAAGTTACAGCAACAGAAACTACTGGCAAAGATAAGACAGCCATTGAAGGTTCAAATGTTAGCCAGCGGCCAAACAGAGCCGTTAAAACTTCGCTGATGAAGCAGGCTAATGAACTGAATGACATTCTCAAGGATCCCTGTGAGAAAGAGAAAGACTTTGCAGTCTCTGCGAGTATTGAAGATTGTCTTCTAACGAAGACTGACAGTGATGACAAGGATTCAAACAATACAGATAAAGAAGTAAATAATCCATTAGAGAATAGTGTTAGTAAACGACAGGAAACTGTCACAGATGTAGATTTTGAGAGCCACCCAGGCAAGAACGACGGGATTGAACATGAACCAGCAAAGATTGGCACAGATAGTGTGACTGAAAGTCATTCAACTAAGAATGATGGGATTGAAAGTGATTCAACCAAGGATGATAGAACTGAAAGTGATTCAGCCAAGAATAATGATATTGCAAAGGATTCAGCCAGTCTTGAAAACATTGATTCTGTCAAAAATCAGGATGTTGAGTGTGAATCTGACAATGATCACAGAGTTGAAAGTGAATTAACTAAGACTGCTAATGCAAATGAATCTACTAAGACTGATGATATGGAAAGTGATTCAACTAAAATTATTGACATGGAAAGTGATTCAACCAAGATTGATGTTATTGAAAGTGAATTAACCAATATTCATGACATTGAAAGTGAATCAACAAAGATTGGTGATGTACAAAGTGAATTAGTCAAGATAGATGACACAGAAAGTGAATCTGTCAAGATTAATGACATTGAAAGTGAATCAACTAAAATTAGTGGCATGGAAAGTGAAACAACTAAGATTGATGTAATGGAAAGTGAATTCACCATGATTGGTGACATGGAAAGTGAATCAGCCAAGATTGATGACATTGAAAGTGAATCAGCCAAGATTGATGCCATTGAAAGTGAATCAGCCAAGATTGATGATACTGAAAGTGAATCAGCCAAGATTGATGATACTGAAAGTGAATCAGCCAAGATTGATGACATGGAAAGTGAATCAGCCAAGATTGATGACATGGAAAGTGAATCAGCCAAGATTGATGACATTGAAAGTGAATCAGCCAAGATTGATGACATTGAATGTGAATCAGCTGAGGTTGATGACATTGAAAGTGAATCAGCCAAGATTGATGGCATTGAAAATGAGTCAGCCAAGATTGATGACATTGAATGTGAATCAGCTGAGGTTGATGACATTGAAAGTGAGTCAGCCAAGATTGATGACATTGAAAATGAATCAGCCAAGATTGATGACCTTGAAAGTGAGTCAGCCAAGATTGATGACATTGAAAGTGAATCAGCCAAGATTGATGACCTTGAAAGTGAATCGGCCAAGATTGATGACATTGAAAGGGAATCGACCAAGATTGATGACATTGAAAGTGAATCAGCCAAGATTGATGACATTGAAAGTGAATCAGCCAAGATCGATGACCTTGAAACTGAATTGGTCAAGATTGATGACATTGAAAGGGGATCGACCAAGATTGATGACATGGAAAGTGAATCAACCAAGACTGATCACGTTGAAAGTGAACTAACAAAGGATGATGATTTTGAAAGTAAATCAACCAATAATGGAATTGACAGAGTTGAGACTGAAATTGATCAAACTGAGTATGAATCAGTCAAGAATGATGATGTTGAAAGTGAATCAGTCAAGAATGATGATGTTGAATGTGAATCAGTCAAGGATGTTGATGATGAATGTGAATCAGTCAAGGATGTTGATGATGAATGTGAATCAGTCAAGAATCGTGACACTGAATTAGCGGAGGATGATGATGTTGAAAGTGAATTCACTAAGAATGATAATTTTGAAAATGAGTCAGCTAATGATAGAGACAGATATGTATCACCAAAGAGTGGTGATGCTGAAGTTGGGCCAGCCCAGATTGATGAAACTGACATGGAATCAGCCGAAGATGTTTCACTTGAAGCAGTCCAGAATTGTGATACTGAAGGTGAATTAAATCATGATGCAGACTGTGAAACAACCAGGCATAATGCTGAGAATGTGAAGGCCACAGATAACTCTGACAGTCGGAATGAAGTCAACACTGATAGCTGGGTTGCCAGTGGAGTGTTTGAACAAGAGCAACACCTACAGGCACAAGGCAAGGAGGTTGGTAGTTCTTACCCTGGGCTTGACAAGTATGAACACACAAGCTGTATTGAGGAGGAAACTGAGTTCACTGTTATTGCTGAATCCAAACAGAATTCCGTTATGATTTCTGAGACAGATGTTAGAGACAATGTGGACTGTGGCAATGAAAGTGATACAGATATAGTGATCAATGATACCAGTAGTGCTGACATTGCAGGTGAAGATATTCAAGATAAGTGCACACACATTACACCTGTAGTGTCAGAGAAGGCTGGGGTCAATGACCAAGAGATTGCAGATGATAAACAGGGTCTGTCTTTGGGATCTGGAGGCGTTACTGCACTTTGTACTATCAGAGACAGGGTCAATGAAACAGATGTCCTAGGGAGCCTGGAAAGCTTCACCAAAGACAGTGATGACTGTGAATTGGGCAGTGTTAGTGAAGATTCAAAACCTAGTGATAACATTTCTGCACAGCCTTATCAGCAGAAGCACCAGGACCAGGGTCATTCATCTGACATCAGCCAGCTGTTGAAATCTTCATTTGACAGCCATCATGGATCAGAAGCCTCTAGTAAACATGCAGACTTTGAAGACAATCTGAGCCAGCAAGAGAGTTCCTGGGCTGAGGAACCAATCTCCACATCCGCTGGTGGAAATGTAGGAGGGGCATCAATTAAAGAGAGTTTATTCTCGTCACAGAGTAGTTGTGTCAGTCATGGGGATGACAGGCCTCAGTTCCCTGCAGACAGTGACAGACTGAGAGCAAGCTTATCCTCCAATCAGGATCAGGACAGGGAAGTGGCAGGCCAAGTAGCCTCTCCTGTCGTAGACTTGAAAATAAACGCCAGTGAAGAGTCATTGCCACCTTATTCATCACAGCACCCTCATGGGACTCAATCTGGGTCATCTGATCTCCAGAGAGAGCCTTCAGCTGCATCGTCAGCACAGAGCCACAGTAGAAGTGATAGAAGCCATCAGCGCAGGTCGCGGTCCAGGTCCCAGGACAGGCGCAGGGAGAAGAGATCAAGGTCACGTGACAGAGACCAAGATCGGGACAGGCATAGGAATCGAGACAGAGATCGGCACAGGGACAGGGATCGCTATGACGATAGGGATCGCTACAACAGGTACAGAATGCTTTCGTATAGTACTAGTACTGTACATTGTTCTGTATATGTGGGTGTGGTAGTTGTATGTAGGGTCTTTCCTGGATGTAAGTCAGTAATACTGTCTCAGTGCATATACATTTCATGTTTGGTCAGTCCTTATGTGTGTGCTTGTGCATGTTTGTTGTGTAGCAATTCTAGGGGTCATAGTTAACGTGGGCTATCCCACCAGGTGGTAGGTGATCCAGCTTTGAGAGGGACAAATGTGAACTCTTTTTGTGCAGTCCGTTGTCACTTTAATGTATCTTCTTTCTATTCCAGCCAGTTGTCACTTTAATGCATCATCTTTCTGTACCAGCCAGTTGTCACTTTAATGTATCTTCTTTCTATTCCAGCCAGTTGTCACTTTAATGCATCATCTTTCTGTACCAGCCAGTTGTCACTTTAATGTATCTTCTTTCTATTCCAGCCAGTTGTCACTTTAATGTATCTTCTTTCTGTACCAGCCAGTTGTCACTTTAATGCATCATCTTTCTGTACCAGCCAGTTGTCACTTAAACGTATCATCTTTCTGTACCAGCCAGTTGTCACTTAAACGTACCATCTTTCTGTACCAGCCAGTTGTCACTTAAACGTATCATCTTTCTGTACCAGTCAGTTGTCACTTTAATGCATCGTCTTTCTATTCCAGCCAGTTATCACTTTAATGCATCATCTTTCTGTACCAGCCAGTTGTCACTTTAATGTATCATCTTTCTGTGCCAGCCAGTTGTCACTTTAATGTATCATCTTTCTGTACCTGCCAGTTGTCACTTTAATGTATCATCTTTCAGTACCAAGATTTGATGCGTGCACTCTCCATTTGCTAAGCAAAAAAATGACTGACCACCCATACCTTTGTGCATTCAGGCCCACAAAATGTCATGATTCTAATACTTCACATACTCACAGCAAGTTCTTGCTATAGGCATTTTTTGTTTTCTTTGTTAGACAGTTGTCATTTTATCCTGTCATCCATCTGTGCCAGACAGTTGTCATTTTATCCTATCATCCATCTGTGCCAGACAGTTGCCATTTTATCATGTAATCCATCTGTTCCAGACAGTTGTCATTGTATCCTGTAATCCATCTGTGCCAGACAGTTGTCATTTTATCCTGTCATCCATCTGTGCCAGACAATTGTCATTTTATTCTATCGCCCATCTGTGCCAGACAGTTGTCATTTTATCCTATCATCCATCTGTGCCAGACAGTTTTAATTTTATCCTATCATCCGCCTGTGCCAGACAGTTTAAATGTTATCCTATCATCCATCTGTGCCAGACAGTTGTCATTTTATCCTATCATCTGTCTGTACCAGACAGTTGAAATTGTACCCTATCATCCATCTGTGCCAGACAGTTGTCATTTTATCCTATTACCCATCTGTTCCAAGACAGTTGTCATTTTATCCTATCACCCATCTGTGCCAGACAGTTGTAATTTTATCCTATCGCCCATCTATCCAGACAGTTGTCATTTTATCCCATCATCCATCTGTGCCAGACAGTTGTTATTTTATCCTATCATCCATCTGTGCCAGACAGTTTTCATTTTATCCTATCATTCATCTATGCCAGACAGTTTTAATTTTATCCTATTGCCCATCTGTGCCAGACAGGTTTAATTTTATCCTGTCATCCATCTGTGCCAGACAGTTTTCATTTTATCTTATCATCCATCTGTGCCAGACAGTTGCCATTTTATCCTATCATCAATCTGTGCCAGACAGTTTTAATTTTATCCTATCATCCATCTCTGCCAGACAGTTGTCATTTTATCCTTTCACCCATCTGTGCCAGACAATTGTCATTTTATTCTATCACACATCTGTGCCAGATAGTTGTCATTTTATCCTATCATCCATCTGTGCCAGACAGTTGTATTTTATCCTATCATCCACCTGTGCCAGACAGTTGTCATTTTATCCTATCATCCATCTGTGCCAGACAGTTGTAATTTTATCCTATCATCCATCAGTGCCAGACAGTTTTCATTTTATCCTATCATCCATCTATGCCAGACAGTTGTCATTGTATCCTATCATCCATCTGTGCCAGACAGTTGTCATTTTATCCTATCATCCGCCTGTGCCAGACAATTGAAATTGTATCCTATCATCCATCTGTGCCAGACAGTTGTCATTTTATCCTATCACCCATCTGTTCCAAGACAGTTGTCATTTTATCCTATCACCCATCTGTGCCAGACAGTTGTCAATTTATCCTATCACCAATCTGTGTCAGACAGTTTTTATTTTATCCTATTGCCCATCTGTGCCAAACAGTTGTCATTTTATGCCATCATCCATCTGTGCCATACAGTTGTTATTTTATCCTATCATCCATCTGTGCCACACAGTTTTAATTTTATCCTATCATCCATCTATGCCAGACAGTTTTAATTTTATCCTATCATCCATCTGTGCCAGACAGTATTCATTTTATCCTATCATCCATCTATGCCAGACAGTTGCCATTTTATCCTATCATCCATCTCTGCTGGACAACATTTTATCCTATTACCCATCTGTACCAGACAGTTCTCATTTTATCCTATCATCAAATCTGTGCCAGACAGTTGTCATTTTATCCTATCATCCATCTGTGCCAGATAGTTTTAATTTTATCCCATCATCCATCTGCCTCAGATGGGATTAAAGTAGTAACAGCATGGCATGAAGACAGTTCAAGAAGCACACAGATTCAAGTCAAAATTGCCAGAAACACTGAGTTAAAGTAATATCTAAAACTAAGTAGGGGTGCTTGCAGCTTCAGGGGTTAACACAAACGTGTTGAAGAAAATACAGATTATAATTACAATCATGATTGATGATCAGACAAAACAGTACAGTTAATCCCATGAGAAAGTGTCCAAGATCCAATGCGGCCAAGTTTGATTGTGGAGATAGTAGTTGATTGATAGATTTAATGTTATGGCAGATACTGCTGTAAGATGTGAAGTATTTAGCCTTCGCATAGGCTGAGTCACCACATAATGTTATAGGGGTGTCATTGTGGCTTCACATAGGCTGGGTCACCACATAATGCAGGGGTGTGTAAGGGTTGTGGCTTCACATAGGCTGTGCCACTACATAATGTTGTAGATGTGTGATTATGGCTTCACATATACTGGGTCACCACATACTGAAGTGGAGATATAAAGTGTTAGGTCAATACGTGGCATGGTGTGAATGTCATATATTAGATCACTACACGCGAGGTTGGGTGTTATGTGTGTGTCATTCACATATATGAGGTCGCCACATAATGAGGTGGGGTGTGAAGTCTGTCATTCACGTATACTAGGAAACCACATTATGTGGCATTCATATATACTAAGTCACCACATAATGAAGTGTGAGTTAAGTGTTTGACCAGGACATTTATATATATAATAAAGTGAGGGTGCAAAGTGTTTTGACTGCATATATACTGAATCAGCACATGTCATCTGTGTGTTATCTGGCTGATCAGAGAAACAAATATTACTAGCATCATAACCTACGAGGTGTGTTGTAAAAGTTGACTGTGGTGGTTTGCCTGTTGTAGGCATCTGCTGTTTGCAAGGCTGCATGTGGGCTCTCTCAAAAACAGGTCTTCCCAGCCACTGACATGCAGCTGGACCTGGACATTTTGACAGTGTCCTTTAGGATGACAAATGGCAATGGGAACGGGATTTCTGCTGGGTCAAGCCTGGCGCTCATGCTTGGAGACTTGATGTGCAGGAGGTAGATGAAAGTGCACTGGGGTGGAGCAGTGTCACCACCAGGCCTCTGGTTGTTCATGTCACATTAGAGTGAACCACTGAAATAATGGCCTTCATACTTCCTCTTCATTGCCCTGTCCAGGGAATGGTGGCACTCCTAGTTATGCACCCACAGATCAGTGTGTCCGACTTCAGGGTGCATCTGTGTGTCGGGTTTCAGGGTGCATCTGTGTGTCGGGTGTGCTTGCTCTAGACAGATTCCATCCAAGGTCAAGGGTTCTGTCTTTCTGTCTACCCATAAGGATTCATACACCACCCGGTGAGATGCAGTCACTGCTTGTTGTTCTGTCTACCCATAAGGATTCATACACCACCCGGTGAGATGCAGTCACTGCTTGTTGTTCTGTCTACCCATAAGGATTCATACACCACCTGGTGAGATGCAGTCACTGCTTGTTGTTCTGTCTACCCATAAGGATTCATACACCACCTGGTGAGATGCAGTCACTGCTTGTTGTTCTGTCTACCCATAAGGATTCATACACCACCCGGTGAGATGCAGTCACTGCTTGTTGTTCTGTCTACCCATAAGGATTCATACACCACCCGGTGAGATGCAGTCACTGCTTGTTGTTCTGTCTACCCATAAGGATTCATACACCACCCGGTGAGATGCAGTCACTGCTTGTTGTTCTGTCTACCCATAAGGATTCATACACCACCCAGTGAGATGCAGTCACTGCTTGTTGTTCTGTCTACCCATAAGGATTCATACACCACCCGCTGAGATGCAGTCACTGCTTGTTGTTCTGTCTACCCATAAGGATTCATACACCACCCGGTGAGATGCAGTCACTGCTTGTTGTTCTGTCTACCCATAAGGATTCATACACCACCCGGTGAGATGCAGTCACTGCTTGTTCTGTCTACCCATAAGGATTTCCTACACCACCCGGTGAGATGCAGTCACTGCTTGTTCTGTCTACCCATAAGGATTCATACACCACCCGGTGAGATGCAGTCACTGCTTGTTGTTCTGTCTACCCATAAGGATTCATACACCACCCAGTGAGATGCAGTCATCTGCTTGTTGTTCTGTCTACCCATAAGGATTCATACACCACCCGGTGAGATGCAGTCCACTGCTTGTTCTGTCTACCCATAAGGATTCATACACCACCTGGTGAGATGCAGTCACTGCTTGTTCTGTCTACCCATAAGGATTCATACACCACCCGGTGAGATGCAGTCACTGCTTGTTCTGTCTACCCATAAGGATTCATACACCACCTGGTGAGATGCAGTCACTGCTTGTTCTGTCTACCCATAAGGATTCATACACCACCCGCTGAGATGCAGTCACTGCTTGTTGTTCTGTCTACCCATAAGGATTCATACACCACCCGGTGAGATGCAGTCACTGCTTGTTGTTCTGTCTACCCATAAGGATTCATACACCACCCGGTGAGATGCAGTCACTGCTTGTTGTTCTGTCTAACCATAAGGATTCATACACCACCCGGTGAGATGCAGTCACTGCTTGTTGTTCTGTCTACCCATAAGGATTCATACACCACCCGGTGAGATGCAGTCACTGCTTGTTGTTCTGTCTACCCATAAGGATTCATACACCACCCGGTGAGATGCAGTCACTGCTTGTTCTGTCTACCCATAAGGATTCATACACCACCCGGTGAGATGCAGTCACTGCTTGTTGTTCTGTCTACCCATAAGGATTCATACACCACCCAGTGAGATGCAGTCACTGCTTGTTGTTCTGTCTACCCATAAGGATTCATACACCACCCGGTGAGATGCAGTCACTGCTTGTTCTGTCTACCCATAAGGATTCATACACCACCCGGTGAGATGCAGTCACTGCTTGTTCTGTCTACCCATAAGGATTCATACACCACCCGGTGAGATGCAGTCACTGCTTGTTGTTCTGTCTACCCATAAGGATTCATACACCACCCGGTGAGATGCAGTCACTGCTTGTTCTGTCTACCCATAAGGATTCATACACCACCCGGTGAGATGCAGTCACTGCTTGTTCTGTCTACCCATAAGGATTCATACACCACCTGGTGAGATGCAGTCACTGCTTGTTCTGTCTACCCATAAGGATTCATACACCACCCGCTGAGATGCAGTCACTGCTTGTTGTTCTGTCTACCCATAAGGATTCATACACCACCCGGTGAGATGCAGTCACTGCTTGTTGTTCTGTCTACCCATAAGGATTCATACACCACCCGGTGAGATGCAGTCACTGCTTGTTGTTCTGTCTACCCATAAAGATTCATACACCACCCGGTGAGATGCAGTCACTGCTTGTTCTGTCTACCCATAAGGATTCATACACCACCCGGTGAGATGCAGTCACTGCTTGTTGTTCTGTCTACCCATAAGGATTCATACACCACCCGGTGAGATGCAGTCACTGCTTGTTGTTCTGTCTAACCATAAGGATTCATACACCACCCGGTGAGATGCAGTCACTGCTTGTTGTTCTGTCTACCCATAAGGATTCATACACCACCCGGTGAGATGCAGTCACTGCTTGTTGTTCTGTCTACCCATAAGGATTCATACACCACCCGGTGAGATGCAGTCACTGCTTGTTGTTCTGTCTAACCATAAGGATTCATACACCACCCGGTGAGATGCAGTCACTGCTTGTTGTTCTGTCTACCCATAAGGATTCATACACCACCCGGTGAGATGCAGTCACTGCTTGTTGTTCTGTCTACCCATAAGGATTCATACACCACCCGGTGAGATGCAGTCACTGCTTGTTCTGTCTACCCATAAGGATTCATACACCACCCGGTGAGATGCAGTCACTGCTTGTTCTGTCTACCCATAAGGATTCATACACCACCCGGTGAGATGCAGTCACTGCTTGTTGTTCTGTCTACCCATAAAGATTCATACACCACCCGGTGAGATGCAGTCACTGCTTGTTGTTCTGTCTACCCATAAGGATTCATACACCACCCAGTGAGATGCAGTCACTGCTTGTTGTTCCCACGTTCCAGACAATTCTCAACATGAGCTCAGGGTTGTCAAAGATCCTGCTCTTCCCTGGGAATTGAACCCTGATGACTGTTGGTAAGCAAGTGCAGCAACTACTATGCCGCCACCATGATATAAGTTGCCACTGATCTGAAGATTTAATGCCATTGGGTCTTGATGTGTTGATTGCTTGGTTGATTGGTTTGCTGGTTGATTTAACACATTAGATCATATATGTGATTTAACACATTAGATCATATATGTGATTTAACACATTAGATCATATATGTGATTTAACACATTAGATCATATATGGGTGTACACATTTTCACTTTTTTCCTTCACATGAACAATGACAGGGATCGACACAGAGATTGGAGCAGAGAAACAGATAGACACAGAGATGGAGACCGCAGCAGAGAGGGGGATCGCAGCAGAGAGGGGGATCGCAGCAGAGAGGGGGATCGCAGCAGAGACTGGGACAGAAATCGTGACAGGGATAATTATCGATATAAGGATGATCGACGATATCGCTGAAGGGTTTCTTTTGTTCTGTTAACACAAATTGATTGTTTTCCATTATGCTTTTTGTACCAGAACTCATTTTCAGAGAAAAGCCACTCATTTGTTTTAGACATTGTTTTTGTAAGATAGCTCACCAATTGAAATAAACTGTTTTTGGTTTCTGTAATATACCTGTGTAACTGAAATAAGCTATAGGTTTGCATAATATAACTATGTATTTGAAGCAGACTGATTTGTTTTTGTAACATGGGTGTGTAACTGAAATAAAGGATAATTTTTTAACATAACTTTGTAACTGAAATAAGCTATAATTTTTGTAACATAGATCTATAGTTGAAAGAAACTGTTTTTAAAAACAATGGAGATATTCATTAATTGCTTTTTTATTGTTGTTCCTCCTCTGGCTGACTGTAGTTTTCCAAAACTATATCAGCAGCCATCATAAGAAAAGGACAAGTATCAAGGCATGTGATAGACAGTAGTACCAGAATGCACCTGCTTTGTTGACTCCAGTTATTGCTGGTTGCAGCCTTGTATTTATCATACGTCACCACCCTCCCCCCTCCCCTCTCTCTCTCTTTTTTGATTTGACATTTGTTTTTTGTTATTCTGTTTGTTTTTTGCGCTCGCTCGCTTTGAACTCAAGTGTAGTCCATACACACTACTTCTGGTCGTGCTGGACTGAATTTTGCATGTGGATTAGCTTTCCCTATTAACGGTGATTCTCGCCATCAGGCGAACCCATTCCAACTTCAGAGGTACTTGTAATTTATGTCCCCATATCAAGGACAATAGGTCATCATTTTATTCCAACTGTCCGTTGTGTAGGGGGGTTGAACTCCTTACCTCGGCATCAGCACACTGGATGTTTAAGAACATGCGTTCTTATCCATTCGACTATGCTGACTTAATTTATTCTGTTGAACTCTCAGCTTGCTTGCATGTGCTCATGTGTATGTGAGAGATGGAGAGGACATGCACTAATTTTATTTGTTTTCTTCTTTGATAATGAACTTCTGGATCTGGGTCACGAACAGGAATTGACAATCTCTTTTGTTGGGTTGCTCTGGTTAGACAGGTTTTTGCCCTCTGACTGGCTCACCCTGGACAGTTTTTCAAGCGTATGCTCTGGTATTTGCTTGAATGCTCCATAGTTGAAGATGGCAGTGTCCCTGAGATACATTTTGATGAAAGTGTGCTTTTGAGTTCAGTGTCCCAGTCTAAAATTTTATTTTCAAAGGGGAGTGAGTCTTGTCTGCCACATGTGTGTGTGTTACCTGAGTCTGTGTGTACTGTGACTCGTCACATGTGAGCTGTGTGTTCTGTGACTGTGTGTCACATGTGAGTCTGTACTGTGACTCGTCACATGTGAGCTGTGTGTTCTGTGACTGTGTGTCACATGTGAGTCTGTGTTCTGTGACTCATCACATGTGAGCTCTGTGTTCTGTGACTGTGTGTCATATGTGAGTCTTCTGTGACTCTGTGTCACATGTGAGTCTGTGTTCTGTGACTCATCACATGTGAGCTGTGTGTTCTGTGACTGTGTGTCATATGTGAGTCTTCTGTGACTCTGTGTGTCACATGTGAGTCTGTGTTCTGTGACTCTGTATGTCACATGTGTGTGTGTGTCACATGTGACTGTGTGTTCTGTGAGTCACATGTGAGTCTGTGTCATGTGACCATGTCAAATATGAGTCTGTGTGTCACATGTGAGTGTGTGTTCTGTGAGTCTGTCACATGTGAGTCTGTGTTCTGTGAGTCTGTCACATGTGAGTTTGTGTGTAACCATGTGTCACGTGTGAGTCTGTCACATGTGAGTCTGTTTGTTACTGTAAGTCTGTGTGTCACATGTGTGTTCACTACTGAGTTTGACAAGTATCTGTGTTTCAGCAGATGTTATAAAAACCTGTGTATTTGTTCCAATTTTCTACATCATTTCATAGATCATATCACACATCAGACATATGTTAATAATAGTCATTGCATTTCCAGTATATATGTGCCTGGTTCATTTTGCTTATCTGTTTCTGATTTTTTCTTCTGCTTAAAATAGAATTTTCAACTATTTTTTGTTATATACAGATTGCATGTATATTGATAAATTGCTCTATAAATATTGTAGTAAATTATAAACTGGGTTTTCTTCATGTGCTGGGCATTTATTTTATCTTGCCATGTTAAAACTGACACTGCCACCTATTACTTCCCAGAAAAATCTGGCGCACTACCAATTTGAAGAGACTCAGCTGACACCAAAACCTCATAAAAGCTGGACTGCATGCCAGCAGCTTGTTCACTTCCTTATGTTGCTGTATCCCAACTGGACTGCATGATGGCACAAACTGCCAACAACTTGTTCACTTCCTTATGTTACTGTATCCCAGCTGGACTGCATGATGGCACAATCTGCCAATAACTTGTTCACTTCCTTATGTTACTGTATCCCAGCTGGACTGCATGATGGCACAATCTGCCAACAACTTGTTCACTTCCTTATGTTACTGTATCTCAGCTGGATTGCATGATGGCACAATCTGCCAACAACTTGTTCACTTCCTTATGTTACTGTATCCCAACTGGACTGCATGATGGCACAATCTGCCAACAACTTGTTCACTTCCTTATGTTACTGTATCCCAGCTGGATTGCATGATGGCACAAACTGGCAACAACTTGTTCACTTCCTTATGTTACTGTATCCCAGCTGGACTGCATGATGGCACAATCTGCCAATAACTTGTTCACTTCCTTATGTTACTGTATCCCAGCTGGATTGCATGATGGCACAAACTGGCAACAACTTGTTCACTTCCTTATGTTACTGTATCCCAGCTGGACTGCATGATGGCACAATCTGCCAATAACTTGTTCACTTCCTTATGTTACTGTATCCCAGCTAGACTGTATGATGGCACAATCTGCCAACAACTTGTTCACTTCCTTATGTTACTGTATCCCAGCTGGACTGCATGATGGCACAATCTGCCAATAACTTGTTCACTTCCTTATGTTACTGTATCCCAGCTGGACTGCATGATGGCACAATCTGCCAATAACTTGTTCACTTCCTTATGTTACTGTATCCCAGCTGGACTGCATGATGGCACAATCTGCCAATAACTTGTTCACTTCCTTATGTTACTGTATCCCAACTGGACTGCATGATGGCACAATCTGCCAATAACTTGTTCACTTCCTTATGTTACTGTATCCCAGCTGGACTGCATGATGGCACAATCTGCCAACAACTTGTTCACTTCCTTATGTTACTGTATCCCAGCTGGATTGCATGATGGCACAATCTGCCAACAACTTGTTCACTTCCTTATGTTACTGTATCCCAACTGGACTGCATGATGGCACAATCTGCCAACAACTTGTTCACTTCCTTATGTTACTGTATCCCAGCTGGATTGCATGATGGCACAAACTGGCAACAACTTGTTCACTTCCTTATGTTACTGTATCCCAGCTGGACTGCATGATGGCACAATCTGCCAATAACTTGTTCACTTCCTTATGTGACTGTATCCCAGCTAGACTGTATGATGGCACAATCTGCCAACAACTTGTTCACTTCCTTATGTTACTGTATCCCAGCTGGATTGCATGATGGCACAATCTGCCAACAACTTGTTCACTTCCTTATGTTACTGTATCCCAACTGGACTGCATGATGGCACAATCTGCCAACAACTTGTTCACTTCCTTATGTTACTGTATCCCAGCTGGATTGCATGATGGCACAAACTGGCAACAACTTGTTCACTTCCTTATGTTACTGTATCTCAGCTGGACTGCATGATGGCACAATCTGCCAATAACTTGTTCACTTCCTTATGTTACTGTATCCCAGCTAGACTGTATGATGGCACAAACTGCCAACAACTTGTTCACTTCCTTATGTTACTGTATCCCAGCTGGACTGCATGATGGCACAATCTGCCAACAACTTGTTCACTTCCTTATGTTACTGTATCCCAGCTGGACTGTATGATGGCACAATCTGCCAACAACTTGTTCACTTCCTTATGTTACTGTATCCCAGCTAGACTGTATGATGGCACAAACTGCCAACAACTTGTTCACTTCCTTATGTTACTGTATCCCAGCTAGACTATATGATGGCACAAACTGCCAACAACTTGTTCACTTCCTTATGTTACTGTATCCCAGCTGGACTATATGATGGCACAAACTGCCAACAACTTGTTCACTTCCTTATGTTACTGTATCCCAGCTAGACTGTATGATGGCACAAACTGCCAACAACTTGTTCACTTCCTTATGTTACTGTATCCCAGCTGGACTATATGATGGCACAAACTGCCAACAACTTGTTCACTTCCTTATGTTACTGTATCCCAGCTAGACTGTATGATGGCACAAACTGCCAACAACTTGTTCACTTCCTTATGTTACTGTATCCCAGCTGGACTATATGATGGCACAAACTGCCAACAACTTGTTCACTTCCTTATGTTACTGTATCCCAGCTGGACTATATGATGGCACAAACTGCCAATAACTTGTTCACTTCCTTATGTTATTGTATGCCAGTGTTTAGTGTTGCTTATGTTAAAAACAACCAAAACAACATATTACTATTACTGTCACCTTGCCATGATTGAAAGACGATAGTTTGTGCTTCAAAAAAGGCATAATAGCTACAAACCATGGCAGAGACCAGGGATGGAGTTATACCTCTCCATAGCACAAAGCCTAGGCTGAATTGTAGAGACCCTGTGTTGCCCATGTCGAGCCTAGTTTACTCCAGAGAAAGATAACACCAATACATCTGGAATAAGACAAGCTGCGGGATCAGCAAAGCAATGCTCTAATTGTCTACCTGTCGGTGCTTCCATCCTAGACCAGTGCCGGTTTTTATCAAATAGTATGAGCAATGGCAAACTACTGAACGCAAACTTGCCAAGAAATCACAAACAGCTACAAAATGCTGGGATTGAATGTGACATCCTGTAAAGGATTTGCTACTAACTAATCATTGATCCAGCTCATCTGCAAGAGTGTAGAGCAGTTGTGTGCCTGGTCTACACACTGAAGGCAACATGTTAGCTTCTCCTGTGGTCCTTGCCTGCTGGTGTACATACTGAAGGCAACACGTTAGCTTCTCCTGTGTACCTTGCCTGCTGGTCTACACACTGAAGGCAACACGTTAGCTTCTGTGGACCTTGCCTGCTGGTCTACACACTGAAGGCAACACGTTAGCTTCTGTGGACCTTGCCTGCTGGTCTACACACTGAAGGCAACATGTTAGCTTCTCCTGTGTTCCTTGCCTGCTGGTCTACACACTGAAGGCAACATGTTAGCTTCTCCTGTGTACCTTGCCTGCTGTTCTACATACTGAAGGCAACACGTTAGCTTCTGTGGACCTTGCCTGCTGGTCTACACACTGAAGGCAACATGTTAGCTTCTCCTGTGTTCCTTGCCTGCTGGTCTACACACTGAAGGCAACATGTTAGCTTCTCCTGTGTTCCTTGCCTGCTGGTCTACATACTGAAGGCAACACGTTAGCTTCTGTGGACCTTGCCTGCTGGTGTACAAACTGAAGGCAACATGTTAGCTTCTCCTGTGTTCCTTGCCTGCTGGTCTACACACTGAAGGCAACATGTTAGCTTCTCCTGTGTTCCTTGCCTGCTGGTCTACACACTGAAGGCAACATGTTAGCTTCTCCTGTGGTCCTTGCCTGCTGGTGTACAAACTGAAGGCAACATGTTAGCTTCTCCTGTGGTCCTTGCCTGCTGGTCTACATACTGAAGGCAACACGTTAGCTTCTCCTGTGTTCCTTGCCTGCTGGTCTACACACTGAAGGCAACACGTTAGCTTCTCCTGTAGTCCTTGCCTGCTGGTCTACACACTGAAGGCAACACGTTAGCTTCTGTGTTCCTTGCCTGCTGGTCTACACACTGAAGGCAACACGTTAGCTTCTCCTGTGTTCCTTGCCTGCTGGTCTACACACTGAAGGCAACACGTTAGCTTCTCCTGTGTTCCTTGCCTGCTGGTCTACATACTGAAGGCAACATGTTAGCTTCTCCTGTGGACCTTGCCTGCTGGTCTAAACACTGAAGGCAACACGTTAGCTTCTCCTGTAGTCCTTGCCTGCTGGTCTACACACTGAAGGGAACACGTTAGCTTCTGTGTTCCTTGCCTGCTGGTCTACACACTGAAGGCAACACGTTAGCTTCTCCTGTGTACCTTGCTTGCTGGTCTACACACTGAAGGCAACATGTTAGCTTCTCCTGTGGTCCTTGCCTGCTGGTCTACACACTGAAGGGAACACGTTAGCTTCTGTGTTCCTTGCCTGCTGGTCTACATACTGAAGGCAACACGTTAGCTTCTCCTGTGTTCCTTGCCTGCTGGTGTACATACTGAAGGCAACACGTTAGCTTCTCCTGTGTTCCTTGCCTGCTGGTCTACATACTGAAGGCAACATGTTAGCTTCTCCTGTGGTCCTTGCCTGCTGGTCTACACACTGAAGGGAACACGTTAGCTTCTGTGTTCCTTGCCTGCTGGTCTACATACTGAAGGCAACACGTTAGCTTCTCCTGTGTTCCTTGCCTGCTGGTCTACACACTGAAGGCAACATGTTAGCTTCTCCTGTGTTCCTTGCCTGCTGGTGTACACACTGAAGGCAACACGTTAGCTTCTCCTGTGTTCCTTGCCTGCTGGTGTACATACTGAAGGCAACACGTTAGCTTCTCCTGTGTTCCTTGCCTGCTGGTCTACATACTGAAGGCAACACGTTAGCTTCTCCTGTGGTCCTTGCCTGCTATTCTACACACTGAGGGCAACACGTTAGCTTCTCCTGTGTTCCTTGCCTGCTGGTCTACATACTGAAGGCAACATGTTAGCTTCTCCTGTGTTCCTTGCCTGCTGGTCTACATACTGAAGGCAACATGTTAGCTTCTCCTGTGGACCTTGCCTGCTGGTCTACACACTGAAGGCAACACGTTAGCTTCTCCTGTGGACCTTGCCTGCTGGTCTACACACTGAAGGCAACACGTTAGCGTCTCCTGTGTTCCTTGCCTGCTGGTCTACACACTGAAGGCAACACGTTAGCTTCTCCTGTGGACCTTGCCTGCTGTTTATCATTGTGGGGAATGTCAGTTTTCTTTCTTGTATCAGCTGCATTGAGGTTTCTACCAGTTGTAGAATTTCTCTGTATTGTATCAATTTATCTCAGTCTTGATGTTCCTTACTGCTGATGGCCAACGGAGATCTGGACAGGCTTCTTTCTCATGAGATAACTGAAGCACTCTACTTTCTGTCCGTGTATGTTCTGTACATGACATTGTTCCCTTCATTCTTCTATTGTCTGTTTCTCATCAAATCTCTTTGGTGACACCAACAGCTTCTGTCAAGAATCTCAGATCACACGCTTCTACTGCAGTCTGACACTGGTAAAATGGTGTACAAATGCTCTCTCTGCATCGCTAGTCTCCTGGTGTCTACAATGTTGATGGCATGTTTGATTGGTGATCACTGCTGTGCTGCACCACCGATTTTCTGACAACGTGTTGCTATCTGTGGTCATCTCCTATTAATGCATCGACCGCTTCATGGAAATCTTTCTCTTCATAACTGTTGCAAATGAATAATAAAGAGACTGTTAAGGTAAATGAATGCCGTACATGTGATCTACTCAGTGAAGAAGGACCGGATCGACTGATGATAGTTAGTTGGTTAGTTAGTCGAGGTTCCAACTTCACGGCAACGGGTCGTCCCCATTATGCTTCATTCCTGTGCCAGTGAATATCACACAAAATGCTCCTCACTGTCCAATGTGAAAAGTGGAACAGACAAGAGTCTCGGCAATCCAACAGCCCTCACAGGTACACTGTGCAGAATGCCAACACAAAAGTAATCCACGAAAATTACGGTTCATTGTCGATGGAATCGGCAGTTACCAACCAGAAAGACTTTATTGACCCGGGTTTTCTCACATGGCTTGGTCTCTTTTCGCAGGGCGACCCACCGAAAGCACCGCACAAAGCTTCAGCGTAGACTTCCAGAAGTCCTGAAAAATGCACTCGTGAACCGAAAAAGCAAATCAGTCAATTCAGCAACAGCCGGTAGCCATTGTTCTGAACATGCAGTTCACTGTACAAACAAAAGCGGACAGATGTAAAAGCATTCCTCATGAATTTCACAGCTCACAGTCGTGCCACGCACTCGCTCAGTAGCAGGGCGACAGAACAATATACTACCAGTCCAACATGAGGAAAATGTGAATGCAAACCGCAGCCACAAGGATAAATACTTCAGAGGCCGTAGCGGTTCAATGCCTAACCGCATAGCACAACTGTACCATGCGTGACGAAAGATCCAACAGAGGCTTCCTACCTTTTACTTTTTAACTGAAGCATGCCACAGTTAACGAAACATACCTCTCTGCACTTTCTCAGCATGCTCTGTAAATCTGTTACTATCACGATATGTGTGTGTGTGCCGTTTTATCTCCCAGCCAGTGGAATGCTGCTTTGATTCCCTCTGCCTCCATTCTCATGCTAGATGTCGTGGTATTATGTGCCTGGCTCTCCAATGTGAGAATCTGAGACAGAAGGATAATATGGGAAGGACACGTAGCGAACTGCAGGAGGCAGCAAAGAATGCATAGACAGCATTCGGAAGTGGCGCTTGACATCACTTATCTGGATATACACACCCGAGCATAAGTCAAGGACCATTATACACACGTAAAGGCACATTAGGCATACGGTGTTAGGCTCATTGTTTATTCCAAAGTAAGAGGTAATGAATGCGCGAGCCGGTTGCTATAAATACAAACGGGAAGAAGCATGGACAGGGCGATATAATCAACGAAGTACGGGCTCGGCTGGCGGGTGCTAACCAGACTGACTACGCGCCTTGGAAGTAACTCTGGTCACACACGTTGATGCCGTATTCGAATTCAATAGAAGAGATATTACAACCGACACCTCACAGGGAAAGTTAGCAGATATAACGCCATTCAACGAACAAGAAGAGTCGAGTGGGTCAGCTTTATTAGAAAACAATCACAAGTGACAAAATCAATCTTGAGGCGAAAGCCATCGCCAGCACACAAGTAATAAACAGATAGGCCTACTACTATTATAACTTCATTTTTTTAAAAAAAATAGCAGTGGCGCAAAAACATGATGCGAAAAGGAACATTCGCAATGAAAACAAACGTCTTAATTATAATACACTTTAAAAACGATAAAGACGAAGCAGAAAAATGAAAGTAATAGTTTAGAAAATTGGCGATGAGAAATGAAATTGGTGGAAATGCAGTAAAGTTGTACAAATACAATAAGTACATCATGGAAAACATAGAGGCAGAGTTGAGTAAGCTTTATTAGAACGCAGTCACAAATGACAAAATGAACGTTGCAGCTAAAGCCTTCTTCTGCATACAAACTATCAACGGTCACAAATATAAGAGTTTCAATAGATACGGGATAGATATATCGTGGGAGGGCTGCTGCATCGGAGGAATGAGCATCTAACACAGTGGTTCTAAACCGGTGGGGAATCTCGTTCAGAAAGCAACAGCAAACTGCGGAGCGTAAAATAGCTAGACAGTATACCCGGGGTGGGGGGGGGGGGGGGGTAAAATAGCCTAGACAATCTACCGGGGTGGGGAAATGCTGTATGTTCTTTGCCTAGACAATCTACCCGGGGTGGGGAAATGCTGTATGTTCTTTGCCTAGACAATCTACCCGGGGTGGGGAAATGCTGTATGTTAGTTAGTTAGTTAGTTAGTTAGTCGACAGATCATCCTCGTTGCACATCGGACCATTCAGTCCATAAGTGCTCGGATCCCCTCCTCAGCAAATCCCGCAGCGTGTAGCGGCTAACGACGCCAGTTCTGTGTTGGTTTATCAATCTTCTTTGGCTTCCTGCGTAGTGTTCTTGTTTGGCCACCCCTCTTTTAATTTGCTGCTCTCGCAGTCTGGCCATTGTTGTAGATTCACAGTCATCACTTGGTTCTTGCAAAAGTCTCACTTCTCGTAGAGCATTCAGAATGTCGGCCTGGTCCATGGCGCGTCCGCCCTCAACAGTAGCCTCACCTGCGAGCTTGTCAGCCCGCTCATTTCCTTGTACTCCCGCATGCCCTGGCACGAAGATGAAACTAATCTTTGCCAGCCGAGACCGCTTCAGAGGCAGCAACCATTCTCTTCGGATCGACCCCTCCTCTATCCTCTTGATCATGTTCATTGAGTCGCTAAGGAAACAAGCCCTAGTGAATGTCTGTGTCTCGAGCCATGTTATTGCTTTACTTACTGCCATGACTTCCATGGTCAGGCTACTTGTGGTTTCAGTGAAAGCACCAGAGTCCTCCTTCACAATTCTCCCTCCGGCCCGAGCTGTAAAGGCCCATGAGCTTCTCACATGTCGGACGACCGACCCATCTGTGTAGATGACCGCGTCACTGTCTAGCGAATTCTCGAAAATCAACGCTTGTACTTCAGCCTCAACAGCAGCCGGATTTTCTTGTCTGCATTTTCTATCTAGTTGGATGCAAACTGAAAAGGATGTGCAGAAGTCTGTTGGCACTTGCACCCACTCCTCGCCAGGTTCTAAGTCCTCAAGTGAACACACCTGTTGAAGAATGTCCTCGGCTTGACCCATCCACGACCGTCCTCTTTTTAACCTGCTGCCCTTCACCTTCCTAATTTCACTATGCAGTGGATGCTGTGTGTTTGCGTTAATTCTGAGGTAGGCACGTGCCCTGCAAACTTGCATTCTCTCTTCAATGGTTGGAAAATCAAGAAGGTAGCGCATCGCCCTGCATGCTGTATCTCTTGTACATCCAAGAATAATGCGCATAGCTTCATTCTGTATCCTTTCCATCCTTTCTATCTGCTTATGGCTGACAGTCAGGATTGCCATTGCATACTCCAAAACAGACATGACCAGCCCCTCGTACAGAAGACATAGATGGCGCTGCTCACAGTTTGCTGCCGCCATCACCCGCATCGCTGCCAAACCCCGCTTGGCCTTTGTTATCACCTGGTCTATGTGCACATTATAAGCAAGGCTTCGATCAAACCGTATCCCCAGGTAATTCATTGCCTGCGTTCTTTCCACCGTCTCTGAACACAGCATTACAGTTGGTGTTGGATTGTTGACAATATGATTATTCAACGAGAACCAAGTCACTGTTGCCTTTGTTGGGTTGACCATTGCCCCAGCTTCATCACACCAAGTACTTATGCGATTGAGTTCGGTTTGTAGTTCCACAGCAACCTCCTCTCTATCCTTACCCTGACGATACACTAAAACATCATCGGCATATGACAATGTCCTGCCAGGTCCAGTGATCTGCTCACTGGTGATTCTCACTGTGTAGGCGTTGAACAGTACCGGAGATAATGGTGATCCCTGTGGTAGGCCAGGATATATTGTTGTTGGTTCCGAAGTCCAATCTGCCACACCTAAAAACTACTTTCCGTTGGAAGAGAGCTGCTGCGATCCAACTAAGGAGGAATGGACTTACGTTTAGTTCAAGAAGCTGAAACATTAAAAAATCCAGTGGTACTCTGTTGTATGCGTCCTCAAGATCAATCGCTGCAGCAACGGTTTCAGTGCCTGAGTGGAAACCTTCATAGACATCGTGGGCAAAGACTGCTGCATTGGTCCAGGTTTCTCTTTTTGGACGGTACCCACCCAGGGTAGGTGGGAAAACACCTTGCCTCTCTAGTTGGCTTGATATTTTCCTGGCAATTACCTTCTCCAGCAGCTTGCCTATTGTATTCTGCATGGTTATAATTCGATATCCCTGAATTTTCTTGTGGTCTTTGTCAGGCTTCGGCAAGGGAATCAGATAGCTGTGTAACCATTCCTCCTTGATGCTAGCACTCCCTATACTGTTGTTGTACATGTCTGCTAGTTTCTCTAGCTCATTGTCGGTACACCTATTTATGTCGTCGTATCTTATGCCATCAGGACCTGGAGCACTGTTTTTTGATCGTCGAAGCACAGCCTTGATTTCTTGCACTGTCACTGTGTCTTCATCCGAAGTGTTCTGGGCCTTGCATCTGTCTGAGGTGACCTCCTTGGCCAGATTCCGGCCTCCCATGTCTGTCTGGTTGCTCTGCTCAAGGTAGCGTTCAAAGAGGGCTTTGCCCTTGTCCTCGTCAGTCCTCTGCCAGATGAGGTCAGCACCTTGGAAGTCAGAAATGCTCTTATTCTTGACTACACCACTCATGCTTTTATGTAGTCGCCAGAACAATTTCAGTGACTTGTCTGTGCTTACTCTTTGACACACCTCTGCCCATTTTTCGCTTTTAACCACCGTGACCAGTTTTTTGAAATAGCTTACTTTTGTGTGCATCTCTCTTTCTAAGTGCAAGCAGGGACTAGGATGACCAGCTCTGTTCTTCTTGGCATTTTGCCATCTCCTTACAGCACTACGCTTATCCACCCAAGCCTTCTCCACCTCGAAACTCCACCACGGTGGCTGCTCCCAGCTTTTTTTCCTTTTCTTCCTGCCCTGAAACGTTCTGCGCTTGCTGTATGTGTTTTGCAGGACGTTGCTATCAACTCCGAATTAGAGAAATCTGACGTAGACAGTCAAGATAGTTTGTTAGACGTTGACAGTCAAGATGTTTTGAGCACATTATGAGAAGAAATAAACCAGAGAACTTGGTGACAACTGGCGAGATTAGGGAGGGCAGAGAAAGTTGGGTTGAGTTGAGTTAAGAACCGACATCACTGCACTCAGGACATTCCCATACGTGCTCCGTGCCCTCGTTTAACAGCCAGCGAAGAGTCATACTACTAATCGTTCCCACCGCTATCTGATTAAAAGTTCTCCTGGGCTTCTCTCTCAGTTTTGAGATTCTCCCAGAACCCCTGCCGATCCCCTGCAATCCCATTCTTTCCACATATGGGTTCTCAATCTGTTCCTCCACCTTCTCCACCTGGTCCCACAAGCGCACGACCCCTCCCCCTTGTCCATAGGCAAAATTCCACCAAGAGGTGCCTTCCCTGCTAGCCTATCAGCCTGTTCATTCCCCCATACACCCGCATGGCCAGGGCAAAATATCCGTACAATTCTCACGATCTGTGACCTCTGAAGCGAGGAAAGCTGAGGGGGAAAAACAAGAGGAAAGCAGAAAAATAAATATCTGGATGGCTTGGCTACATGGCATAGTGGAGACAAGAACACAGAGCTGATCCACGACTATACTGATCGAGTGAGATGGCGAAACATGACCGCCGACGCTTACCGGCATGACACATGATGATGATGATCTCTATGGAGCTATCTATCCGCAATAAGGTTTCTATTGTCATAGGCAAAATGCAGTGGCACACAATATTCCACCGTTGTCTAAGCAATTTCCTGTTGCATGGTGTTTATTATTTGACAAGTTCTTGCCTGAGCGTTGAACAGTTTGCCAGCATGTCTTCCATTGAAACTATGATCCCATCATATTACATAGATCTAATGTCATCTCTAATAAAATTACACTGATTTTATTATGAGAAATGTAAATCTCCAACAACTGGTAACAGTACGAGACAGAGGAAGCTTCTGGACAGTTTTGTATCATCGCATAGGCGGGCGTCAGCACATGAGCTTGCGAATAGCATAATTGAACAAGTGCTCTACAGAAGCATGCTCATCCACGCCAGATAGCAAAGTAGTTGGTGGTGATGGTAGTGACCATACAAATAGTAACTATCCCCCCCCCTCCCGATGTGTCTCCACCTTGCCGCGGTGGGGAGGGGCTTGAGTGTCCCAGTGACCCCAAGTGCCATACCGATGGATATACAACTACATATCGGACAGCTCTTGAGATAGGGACCAGACTAAGAGAAACACAACCTGCTGCTCTGCAGGTAGACTGAGGATAGCAGTCAAAAGCTCAAATCAGGTGCACGAAGCCACTAATACTTGGTCCAGACACATACACTAGGGCTCCTGAGGGATATGGCTGAACGTCCCTAAGCCACTAACCCCTAGATGTGAGAGAGCCGGGCCGATACCCACATACTGCAAAACCGGAGGTGATATGCTGAGCACGCTACATGCTTAGTTCAGATTCTTGTTCAAAGGCTCTCAGCTGGGGGATATGAGGGATCCCCGGATGAGAGGGCCTGACCGTCTCTCTCTCTCTCTCTCTCTCTCTCTCTCTCTCTCTCTCTCTCTCTCTCTCTCTCTCTCTCTCTCTCACTGATACCCGGAGGTAAGGTGCTGAGCCGGCAGCACATGTAGCCTACCTCGTGAGCGAGTACTAAAGGTAGAAAAGCACCACAGTCGCACGAAATGGTTACTGAAAATGTCTTTATCTATACTCATAGAGTGAATGCAGTCAAATGTGAAAAACGTCCCATTAACACGAAATGGAAAGCTTGGCTAGCGAATCCATTGCGTGGAAGTCCAAAGCCAAAACTTACCTAGTGGATGTCGTCAGCAGACCGACCGTTCCTGGTTTGTGCGGGGAGCGGGGGTGGCTAACGAAATGCTCAATATATGGAAGTGAGGAATTAAAGCAGCCATGAGCAGGATATAGCGATTCCTCGGGTGAGCCCAGTCTCAGAGCAATATGTGCCGGCTCTGCAATTATGAAAGCCTCCTTGGATAGTGGGGAATGCCCATGGTCTGCCCCTGCCTTCTCTTGAGGGTTGACCGTGATGTCTTTAACCGTTCTACCTTGACTAGCTGAGATGTTGGCGACACCACAACAGTAAGAGAAGTGCAAGGATTGAACGGATGGCGCACGATGTGTTTCGTCCGTATCGTGAAATTTATGATGAAAAAAAGAAACATACAATTCAGACAAAGCTCACCTAATTTATGAAAAAACCAACTCCGGTACCCCCAACTGCTGCCTTAGATGACGACATTAATGATCTGCAGCCAAGCACCGGTGGCCAATAAAATGTTTCGTACATGTTTATATATTCTGATGTTAATGACAATTTGATGTGTTTTGCGATTGGGAAAATGTTTACTATAGTATTTTCCACACCTGTATTTTGTATGTTTTGCAAATATTAAACCAGTTGTACATGTACAGTTAATGCAGTGTTTTTCTTAAACTTGACGATGTAAAAATAAGAAACAAAATGGTGTAGAATGATACAAATGGCACAACATGAACATCGAATATTATGATTTATAACAATAATAAAAGAAATTTATGATATAATTTAACTTAAATATTTTTATAACATCACTTCACATTACTGTACACATAGCGTACTCAACTTACGACCAAATCTTGTTACGACCGGTCTGTCGGAACCGATCGTGGTCGTAAGTCGAGCACTAACTGTATTGGATGGCTTGGCCACGTGGCATAGTCGAGACAGGAACATTGAACTCATCCACGACTCTGAAGATCGAGTGAAATGGCGAGTCATGACCGCCCACGCTTTCCGGCATGGCACGTGATGGATAAATCAAAAGAAAGTTATTGTCTGAAGGTGTACGAAGAAGAAGAGAGACAATACATAATTTCCCAACAATATTTTCTTAACTGGGGGAAAGCTATAAAAGGAAATACGTGTGGAAAGTGTAACATTAAATGTTGAGATTTATCAGTCAACGATCAAGTTTGTAGCCTATACAGTTCGTGGAAGATAAATGGTCCGCGTGAACTCTCACAACTGTTTCATTGACAGAGGTTCCTTATCCACGCATTAAACGTTAGTTATATATCCTTTACAGGACGCCGCAGTTAACCTCAACATTTTTTGGTTGTTTGCCAAATTAACGTTCAGTAGTTTGCCATTGTTTTCTCAACGAGCGGCACTCATACCATTTCTTTAAAAAAAAAAAACAGCACAAAGCGGTCTGCTGGCAAATCTGCTGTTATGCGGGATTACGAATTGCCTCTGTAACCTCTTTGCCACCTGACCGGCATCCATACGTTATAGACTTTTTGTAACTTTTTATAAGATTCATTGAAAAACTATGTCTGCGAAATTATACACTGATGAATGCTTGACTGCAGGAATGTACTCTATTTACTCTTTCTCCGAAACAAAAGGCAGGGATCATTCAGATAAATGGAACACCTCTAAGAGAAGATAAAGAACCAACATACCTTGGTGTAACAATCGACGAAATCCTGACATGGAGAAAACACATCAAAAAAGCAGTAGCAAAAGCCAGAAGGAAATAACCATCCTGAGAAAGCTAAGTGGAACCACTTGGGGAGCCAGTGGGAAAATACTTAGCAAAGTTTATCAACAGAGCATACGACCACACTTGGAATATGGGTCAACTGCGTGGTGTTCAGCATCAAAAACTACATTGCAGGAGCTGGACACGGTGCAAAATCAAGCTCTTAGAGTCATCACAGGAGGGATTAGATCAACCCCTATTGTAGCAATGGAGAAAATGGGGAGGACACAAGCTCTAAGAGAACGCAGAGATAAAACACTAATACAAGCAGAAAAGTTCCTCAGCTTGCCAGGCCACCCTAAGAAGAACCGATTTGAAAACTTAGCTATGGGGAAGTAGAAGAAAAGAAGTAGTTTCATCCACCAGGCCAAACGACTCTGCAGAGAAACCATCGATCTGCCCACAGTTGGTATCCCCCTGACAACTATTCCAGAGCAAACCCCATGGAAAGATGAACATAGACTATCGCTACAAATCCAGACAAAAGTGAGAGGAATATTTGACAAGGAAGAATAGAACAGTGTACAGCGCAGAACAGCCACTTTCAGCTTCCTTGATGACGAATACCCACGGGATCTCTGGATCCGAGTCTACACAGATGGGTCAGCACAAAATGCTGTTCGAAATGGAGGAGCGGGAGTGTACATAGAATACCCAAATAATACCAGGGACACAGCTAGAGTACCGACAGGAAAGTACTGCCATAACTACGATGCTGAAATTGAGGCAATCAAGATAACAACAGAGAAATTACTAAATACCAGCAATGGTACACAACCTGTGGTGCTATTGACAGATGCAAAATCAGTACTCGAGGCGCTCCTGTCTGGGAAATTGCCAGTACTAAGGACACTACTTTCTGAACTTAGCAGTCAGCATAAGGTTACCATACAGTGGATACCATCCCACTGTGGAGTCCCCGGAAACGACAGAGCTGATCGATTGGCTAAGGAAGGAGCAAAAGAAGAACAACATGATGTGCCCATTACATACCACCAAAAGAAAAGAATGATCAAATCAGTCAGAAGGCAACCAAACCCTACTCAAGACGACTACAACGTTATGGGCAGACCAGAACAGGTCATTCTTCTGCGCCTCAGAACAGGTCACAATAGATTACGCAACCACATGTATACAAAAGTCAAGATTGGTGACTCAGCCATGTGCACATGTGATTTGGCGTCGCAGACAGCAGAGCACATATTCCAGGATTGCCCAAACTACAACATATCCAGGCAAACCTTCTGGCCTAGAGAGACAACAGTGGAAGATAAACTCTATGGACCGCTGAGTGAACTAAAAAAGACTGTTAGATTCATACAAGAGACAACATTGCAGTTATAAACATATTTCAGGCGAACGAAAGAAGAAGAATAGATAGAGCCTCTTTATACATTGTACACTGTTAGCAATGCTTGCTTGTGTTCGTTGGCTTGAGCTCCAACGCGAAGTCCTGTATGTCGGATGAAGGCATCCTGTTGTCCAACATCAGTGTGATGTCATACAGGACCTGAGGTTTGCGTGAGTATCCGTTGTCCCATGTCTGGCTTATTGGTGTGCAGACTGGTGGTTCCTCGCCGTACAGGCAGACACTCTCCGACTTCAGAGGAATCGGCGATCCTACTGACTTAAGCCAGGACCCCGAAGGGGCCTGTTGCCCAAGGCGCTAAACAAGGATGCGTCAATAGGTCTTGACCAATATATAACCCGGCCCTGGTGCCTTGGAAACACCTCTGCGTCCCACTGTTTGTTAGCAATAAAACTTAAGTTAAAAACGAAGTCAATGTAATGCTATATACAAAATGAATATTTAACTACATATGAAAACTAGTTTTAAAAAAATACACAGCTATGTTCAACGTACATTATTAATCAATATAACACATGTTGAAAATGATATCTATGATAAATTATATTTAAAAAATGAATGCTTAACTATATATAATATATAACCAGTATAAAAATTCTCAACCTAGTGATCTCATTATACATACATTATAGATCAATATAACATATGTTGACAAACAATATGTGGAAAAAGTATATAAAAAACAATGCTAAATTATGTAGAGCAATATACAATTTTATAACATATGTTGACAAACAAACAATAATTTTTTATGTGGAAAAAGTATACACAAAAACCATGCTAAATTATGTACGCTGTGTAATAATATACATATAACATAACAGTTATAACCCAGGAGGTTTGAACATAATATTGAAAACAGAAACACATAAATCTTATATATAAATTAGGATCTCCGTCCGTCTGTCTGTCTGTATGTATGTATGTATGTCCTTTATTTGTTCGCGAACGGCCCATCCGATTGAGATGAAATTTTCTATACGCCTTCCTTTCATTCAGCACTGCCAACTGTGATATTTTTTTAGTGTGAAATCGCCTGCTTACTCAGTATTATTTCATTTTTCATTTTTCATTATAATTTCATATATCTCAGGGGACCTAACTCTGTAAAAGTTATTTCAAGGGGCATAACTTTTCTGTATAACTTATAGTCATATTGTGGCATCGTTTTCAAAGATTTATAAACTCTTTGTCCATAGTTATGTACCGGCATATGAGTTATAATAAATAATGATACAATCTGTAAGGCATTTTCAAAGTTTTCATAAAAATAATGCATAATGCATAACATTGTAACTCATCTTTTTTTTGCTTAAAGAATGAATAAATAATAGTTACCTTATCTCTATCAAGAAGATTTTATATTTCTTTACATTGTCGCCAACTCTAAGAAGACATGGAACAACTTCAGCCATTATTAAATCTACAGGCATATGCGTTATATTCCTCCTCCTCCTCTCCCCTCCTCCACCTCCTACCCTCTTCCTCTTCTCCTCCCCCTCCTCCCTCTCCCTCCTCCTCTTCTCTCTTTCTCCTCCTCCTACCTCTTCCTCCTCCCAGCTCCTACTCCTCCTTTTTCTTCTTCTCCTGCTGCTGCTGCCGCTGCTCCATTTACCCAAGTTAATTGTTGGGGAAGATGTAAAGATCTTTCAAGTGCTCTTTCTAATGCTTTTTGTAAGTTGGTCTTCGTTTATCTAAGGTTGTTCTAACTGCAAACCAATAAATGATTAGACAGACAGACAGACAGACAGACAGACAGACAGACAGACAGACAGACAGACAGATAGATAGTCGGGAACGGGAACGTGAGCTTATATGACTACTTATATGAATTAAATGAGATGCTCCACACCAGGAGCTGGGCGATGCCGGGCCGGGTCAGACAGACAGACAGACAGACAGACAGACAGACAGACAGATAGTCGGTAACGGGAACGGGAACTTATATGACTACTTATATGAATTAAATGAGATGCTCCCCACCAAGGACTGGGCGAATGCCGGGCCGGGTCAGACAGACAGACAGACAGACAGGCAGACAGACAGACAGACAGCCGGACGGGAACGGAACTATATGACTACTTTTGAAAGCTAAGGGAACAACATAGGGCTG
>JACEFZ010019927.1:0-10194 GCA_014155875.1 Cepaea nemoralis | reverse complement strand
TGTGTTAGTCATCTACTCTCTGCTATCTGTGTTAAGTCATCTACTCTCTGCTATCTGTGTTAAGTCATCTACTCTCTGCTATCTGTGTTAAGTCATCTACTCTCTGCTATCTGTGTTAAGCCATCTACTCTCTGCTATCTGTGTTAAGTCATCTACTCTCTGCTATCTGTGTTAAGTCATCTACTCTCTGCTATCTGTGTTAAGTCATCTACTCTCTGCTATCTGTGTTAAGTCATCTACTCTCTGCTATCTGTGTTAAGTCATCTACTCTCTGCTATCTGTGTTAAGTCATCTACTCTCTGCTATCTGTGTTAAGTCATCTACTCTCTGCTATCTGTGTTAAGTCATCTACTCTCTGCTATCTGTGTTAAGTCATCTACTCTCTGCTATCTGTGTTAAGTCATCTACTCTCTGCTATCTGTGTTAAGTCATCTACTCTCTGCTATCTGTGTTAAGTCATCTACTCTCTGCTATCTGTGTTAAGTCATCTACTCTCTGCTATCTGTGTTAAGTCATCTACTCTCTGCTATCTGTGTTAAGTCATCTACTCTCTGCTATCTGTGTTAAGTCATCTACTCTCTGCTATCTGTGTTAAGTCATCTACTCTCTGCTATCTGTGTTAAGTCATCTACTCTCTGCTATCTGTGTTAAGTCATCTACTCTGGTATCTGTCATGTTGCTTTTACATGTCATCTACTTTCTGTTATCTGTGTTAAGTTATCTACTCTGTTATCTTTTTATGTCATCTACTCTGTTATCTGTCATGTTGCTTTTACATGTAATCTACTCTCTGTTATCTCACAATCTGCTGATTATTTTCTACGTGTTCTTTTCAATTTGTTCTTTCTATTTTTGTTGTATTTAATCTTTTCTACATGTTATTTTCAACTTGTTCTTTCCTCCTGGTTATTTTCCTGTTTATTCTGTTGTTTGTTCTTTCTACTTGTTCACAAGTGACATTAGATGTCATGCCAAGGTGTCATGTCACACACCAGGTCAACACAGCTGTCTCTTTTGCAGGGCCGGCCAGAGCTGTTCTACCAGAGCCGGGACTGTGCCTACATCTTCACCTGGGACACCAGGCTGGTCTGCCTGGAAGCCTTCCAGTGAGTAGCCTCTGGTCTCTGCTTCATGCCAGCTGTACCCACATGTTTGATACAAGCTGTACCCACATGTTTATGATACAAGCTATACCCACATGTTTGATACAAGCTGTACCCACATGTTTGATACAAGCTGTCCCCACATGTTTGATACAAGCTGTACTCATATGCTTGATACAAGCTGTACCCACATGTTCAATATAAGCTGTACCCACATGCTTGATACAAGCTGTACTCACATGCTTGATACAAGCTGTACTCACATGTTTGATATAAGCTTTACCCACATGTTTGATACAAGCTGTACTCACATGCTTGATACAAGCTGTACTCACATGCTTGATACAAGCTGTACCCACATATTTTATACAGACGGGACTCATATACTGTTAAAAACCAAAGAAACGCGACATTATTGCAGTTTCAATTGCAATTTTATTTTACGGAATTAATGTTTCAATCTTGGCATGAAGAAACTTTGGTTCTGGCGATGCCGGTCCATAAGAACAGGACTTCTGTGGGGTCTTCTAGCCCAAAGATCAGCATTGTGCAGCCGGTTCTTGACCGTTTGATCTGAAATTTGACAAGCTCCTAGTATTGACGGGACTGTGGAGGAAGCAGATGCAAATTGATTCCTAAGGTGACGCAGCCGTATGAAGCGATCTTCGTCAGCACTTGAGATTCTGGGTCTTCCACTGCGCGGTCGGTCTGCCACTGAGCCAGTTTCTTGAAATCGCCTCTAAAGGCGACTAATGGTGCTTCTAACCACATTAAATTCTCTGGCTACTGCACTTTGTGACTGTCCAGACTGTAAACGTCCAATGATGATGAGTCGTTGTTCTGTAGTGAGATGAGCCATTCTTGCACATTGAATTTTCAACTGAATTTATTCAAGGAGCGTCAATCTTTTATAGGCATTCAATAATATGGACAGAGAGTTTTGTGTTCAGTAAGTTTCATGGGATTATCATGAACCTGTCACGAGTTATTGTCTAAAACATTGTTTTGACCTTGACCTCTTTCATGACCTCACGAATCATGAGGTGAATACAATTCAGTAACCATGAGAAGTTAACAATCAGATGGACACAGTCGATAGGTTGACTGATGTCCAATCAGCGAATATCTTTTATAAAAGTAACACCAACAGTGCTGCGTGTCTTTTTTTTAAACGGTATATGTTTGACACAAGTTGTACTCATATGTTTGATATAAGACGTACTCTGTGACTTCTACATAGTGTCTCAGCCATCAGTGTCACTTCTACATAGTGTCTCAGCCATCAGTGTCACTTCTACATAGTGTCTCAGCCAATGGTGTCACTTCTACATAGTGTCTCAGCCATCAGTGTGACTTCTACATAGTGTCTCAGCCATTGATGTCACTTCTACATAGTGTCTCAGCCATTGATGTCACTTCTACATAGTGTCTCAGCCATTGATGTCACTTCTACATAGTGTCTCAGCCATTGATGTCACTTCTACATAGTGTCTCAGCCATTGATGTCACTTCTACATAGTGTCTCAGCCATCAGTGTGACTTCTACATAGTGTCTCAGCCATTGATGTCACTTCTACATAGTGTCTCAGCCATTGATGTCACTTCTACATAGTGTCTCAGCCATTGATGTCACTTCTACATAGTGTCTCAGCCATTAGTGTCACTTCTACATAGTGTCTCAGCCATCAGTGTCACTTCTACATAGTGTCTCAGCCATCAGTGTCACTTCTACATAGTGTCTCAGCCATCAGTGTCACTTCTACATAGTGTCTCAGCCATCAGTGTCACTTCTACATAGTGTCTCAGCCATCAGTGTGACTTCTACATAGTTCCTCAGCCATCAGTGTGACTTCTACATAGTGTCTCAGCCATCAGTGTGACTTCTACATAGTGTCTCAGCCATTGATGTCACTTCTACTTAGTGTCTCAGCCATTGATGTCACTTCTACATAGTGTCTCAGCCATTGATGTCACTTCTACATAGTGTCTCAGCCATCAGTGTCACTTCTACATAGTGTCTCAGCCATCAGTGTCACTTCTACATAGTATCTCAGCCATCAGTGTGACTTCTACATAGTGTCTCAGCCATTGGTGTCACTTCTACATAGTGTCTCAGCCATCAGTGTGACTTCTACATAGTGTCTCAGCCATCAGTGTCACTTCTACATAGTGTCTCAGCCATTGATGTCACTTCTACATAGTGTCTCAGCCATTGGTGTCACTTCTACATAGTGTCTCAGCCATCACTGTTACTTCTACATAGTGTCTCAGCCATCAGTGTGACTTCTACATAGTGTCTCAGCCATCAGTGTCACTTCTACATAGTATCTCAGCCATCAGTGTGACTTCTACATAGTGTCTCAGCCATTGATGTCACTTCTACATAGTGTCTCAGCCATTGGTGTCACTTCTACATAGTGTCTCAGCCATTGGTGTCACTTCTACATAGTGTCTCAGCCATCAGTGTGACTTCTACATAGTGTCTCAGCCATCAGTGTGACTTCTACATAGTGTCTCAGCCAATGGTGTCACTTCTACATAGTGTCTCAGCCATCAGTGTTACTTCTACATAGTGTCTCAGCCATTGATGTGACTTCTACATAGTGTCTCAGCCATCAGTGTCACTTCTACATAGTGTCTCAGCCATCAGTGTCACTTCTACATAGTGTCTCAGCCATCAGTGTGACTTCTACATAGTGTCTCAGCCATTGGTGTCACTTCTACATAGTGTCTCAGCCATTGGTGTGACTTCTACATAGTGTCTCAGCCATCAGTGTGAACTTCTACATAGTGTCTCAGCCATCAGTGTGACTTCTACATAGTGTCTCAGCCATCAGTGTGACTTCTACATAGTGTCTCAGCCATCAGTGTGACTTCTACATAGTGTCTCAGCCATTGGTCTGACTTCCTACATAGTGTCTCAGCCATCAGTGTCACTTCTACATAGTGTCTCAGCCATTCAGTGTACTTCTACATAGTGTCCTCAGCCATCATGGTCACTTCTACATAGTGTCTCAGCCATTGGTGTCACTTCTACATAGTGTCTCAGCCATTAGGTGTCACTTCTACATAGTGTCTCAGCCCATTGATGTCACTTCTACATAGTGTCTCAGCCATGCATGTCACTTCTACATAGTGTCTCAGCCATTGGATGTCACTTCTACATAGTGTCCTCAGCCATCAGTGTGACTTCTACATAGTGTCTCAGCCATTGTGTCACTTCTACATAGTGTCTCAGCCATTGCAGTGTGACTTCTACATAGTGTCTCAGCTCATTGGTGGGACTTCTACATAGTGTCTTCAGCCATTGTGATCACTTCTACATAGTGTCCTCAGCCATTGATGTCACTTCTACATAGTGTCTCAGCCATTGAGTGTGACTTCTACATAGTGTCTCAGCCATTGAGTGTGACTTCTACATAGTGTCTCAGCCATTCAGTGTCACTTCTACATAGTGTCTCAGCCATTGTGTGCACTTCTACATAGTGTCTCAGCCATCAGTGATGTACTTCTACATAGTGTCTCAGCCATCAGTGTGACTTCTACATAGTGTCTCAGCCATGAGTGTCACTTCTACATAGTGTCTCAGCCATCAGTGTCACTTCTACATAGTGTCTCAGCCATTGAGTGTCACTTCTACATAGTGTCTCAGCCATTCAGTGTCACTTCTACATAGTGTCCTCAGCCATTGTGTCACTTCTACATAGTGTCTCAGCCATCAGTGTGCACTTCTACATAGTGTCCTCAGCCATTGGTGTCACTTCTACATAGTGTCTCAGCCATTGTGTCACTTCTACATAGTGTCTCAGCCATCGATGTGACTTCTACATAGTGTCTCAGCCATCAGTGTGACTTCTACATAGTGTCTCAGCCATCAGTGTGTCACTTCTACATAGTGTCCTCAGCCAATTGTGTCACTTCTACATAGTGTCTCAGCCATTGGTGTGACTTCTACATAGTGTCTCAGGCCATTGGTGTCGACTTCTACATAGTGTCTCAAGCCATTCAGTGTCACTTCTACATAGTGTCTCAGCCATTCAGTGTCACTTCTACATAGTGTCTCAGCCATTGGTGTCACTTCTACATAGTGTCTCAGCCATCAGGTGTCACTTCTACATAGTGTCTCAGCCAATGGTGTCACTTCTACATAGTGTCTCAGCCATTGAGGTCACTTCTACATAGTGTCTCAAGCCATTGGTGTCACTTCTACATAGTGTCTCAAGCCATTGAGTGTCACTTCTACATAGTGTCTCAGCCATCAGTGTCACTTCTACATAGTGTCTCAGCCATTGAGTGTCGACTTCTACATAGTGTCTCAGCCATCAGTGTGCACTTCTACATAGTGTCTCAGCCATTGGTGTCGACTTCTACATAGTGTCTCAGCCATTGAGTGTCACTTCTACATAGTGTCTCAGCCATGCGTGTCACTTCTACATAGTGTCTCAGCCATTGATGTCACTTCTACATAGTGTCTCAGCCATTGATGTGACTTCTACATAGTGTCTCAGCATCATGGTGTCACTTCTACATAGTGTCTCAGCCATCAGTGTCACTTCTACATAGTGTCTCAGCCATAGGTGTCACTTCTACATAGTGTCTCAGCCATTGAGTGTGACTTCTACATAGTGTCTCAGCCATTGAGTGTCACTTCTACATAGTGTCTCAGCCATTGAGTGTCACTTCTACATAGTGTCTCAGCCATTGAGTGTCACTTCTACATAGTGTCTCAGCACATTGTGTGACTTCTACATAGTGTCTCAGCCATCAGTGTCACTTCTACATAGTGTCTCAGCCATTGAGTGTCGACTTCTACATAGTGTCTCAGCCATCAGGTGTCACTTCTACATAGTGTCTCAGCCATTGGTGTCACTTCTACATAGTGTCTCAGCCATCAGTGTCACTTCTACATAGTGTCTCAGCCATTGGTGTCACTTCTACATAGTGTCTCAGCCATTGGTGTCACTTCTACATAGTGTCTCAGCCATTGGTGTCACTTCTACATAGTGTCTCAGCCATTAGTGTCACTTCTACATAGTGTCTCAGCCATTGAGTGTCACTTCTACATAGTGTCTCAGCCATCATGGTGTCACTTCTACATAGTGTCTCAGCCATTGGTGTGACTTCTACATAGTGTCTCAGCCATCAGTGTCACTTCTACATAGTGTCTCAGCCATTGGTGTCACTTCTACATAGTGTCTCAGCCATTGAGTGTCACTTCTACATAGTGTCTCAACCATTGGTGTCACTTCTACATAGTGTCTCAGCCATTGAGTGTCACTTCTACATAGTGTCTCAGCCCATTGTGTCACTTCTACATAGTGTCTCAGCCATTGGTGTCACTTCTACATAGTGTCTCAGCCATTGTGTCACTTCTACATAGTGTCTCAGCCATTGGTGTCACTTCTACATAGTGTCTCAGCCATTGGTGTCACTTCTACATAGTGTCTCAACCCATTGGTGTCACTTCTACATAGTGTCTCAGCCATTGGTGTCACTTCTACATAGTGTCTCAGCCATTGGTGTCACTTCTACATAGTGTCTCAAGCCATCAGGTGTGACTTCTACATAGTGTCTCAGCCATTCAGGTGTCACTTCTACATAGTGTCTCAGCCATTGGTGTCACTTCTACATAGTGTCTCAGCCATTGGTGTACTTCTACATAGTGTCTCAGCCATTCAGTGTGCACTTCTACATAGTGTCTCAGCCATTCAGTGTCACTTCTACATAGTGTCTCAGCCATTGGTGTCACTTCTACATAGTGTCTCAGCCATTCAGTGTGACTTCTACATAGTGTCTCAGCCATCTGGTGTCACTTCTACATAGTGTCTCAGCCATCGGTGTCACTTCTACATAGTGTCTCAGCCATCAGTGTCACTTCTACATAGTGTCTCAGCCATTGAGTGTCACTTCTACATAGTGTCTCAGCCATCAGTGTCACTTCTACATAGTGTCTCAGCCATCAGTGTCACTTCTACATAGTGTCTCAGCCATCAGTGTGACTTCTACATAGTGTCTCAGCCATTGGTGTCACTTCTACATAGTGTCTCAGCCATTGCAGTGTGCACTTCTACATAGTGTCTCAGCCATCATGTGTGCACTTCTACATAGTGTCTCAGCCATTCAGTGTGCACTTCTACATAGTGTCTCAGCCATCAGGTGTCACTTCTACATAGTGTCTCAGCCATTCATGGTCACTTCTACATAGTGTCTCAGCCATCAGTGTGACTTCTACATAGTGTCTCAGCCATCAGGTGTCACTTCTACATAGTGTCTCAGCCATAGGTGTGCACTTCTACATAGTGTCTCAGCCATCAGTGTCACTTCTACATAGTGTCTCAGCCATTGGTGTCACTTCTACATAGTGTCTCAGCCATTGCAGTGTCACTTCTACATAGTGTCTCAGCCATTCAGGTGTCACTTCTACATAGTGTCTCAGCCATTAGGTGTACTTCTACATAGTGTCTCAGCCATTGGTGTCGACTTCTACATAGTGTCTCAGCCATCAGTGTGCACTTCTACATAGTGTCTCAGCCATTGGTGTCACTTCTACATAGTGTCTCAGCCATCAGTGTGACTTCTAAATAGTGTCTCAGCCATCGAGTGTCACTTCTACATAGTGTCTCAGCCATTGGTGTCACTTCTACATAGTGTCTCAGCCATTGGTGTCACTTCTACATAGTGTCTCAACCATTGGTGTCACTTCTACATAGTGTCTCAGCCATTGGTGTCACTTCTACATAGTGTCTCAGCCATTCAGTGTGACTTCTACATAGGGTCTCAGCCATTGGTGTACTTCTACATAGTGTCTCAGCCATCAGTGTCACTTCTACATAGTGTCTCAGCCATTGGTGTCACTTCTACATAGTGTCTCAGCCATTGGTGTCACTTCTACATAGTGTCTCAAGCCATCCTGGTGTCACTTCTACATAGTGTCTCAGCCATTGGTGTCACTTCTACATAGTGTCTCAGCCATCAGTGTCACTTCTACATAGTGTCTCAGCCATCGGTGTGACTTCTACATAGTGTCTCAGCCATCAGTGTCACTTCTACATAGTGTCTCAGCCATTGGTGTCACTTCTACATAGTGTCTCAGCCATTGGTGTCACTTCTACGTTGTGTCTCAGCCATTTGTGTGACTTCTACATAGTGTCTCAGCCATCAGTGTCACTTCTACATAGTGTCTCAGCCATTGGTGTCACTTCTACATAGTGTCTCAGCCATTGGTGTCACTTCTACATAGTGTCTCAGCCATTGGTGTCACTTTCTACATAGTGTCTCAACCATTGGTGTCACTTCTACATAGTGTCTCAGCCATTGGTGTTACTTCTACATAGTGTCTCAGCCATTGGTGTCACTTCTACATAGTGTCTCAGCCATCAGTGTGACTTCTACATAGTGTCTCAGCCATTGGTGTCACTTCTACATAGTGTCTCAGCCATTGGTGTCACTTCTACATAGTGTCTCAACCATTGGTGTCACTTCTACATAGTGTCTCAGCCATTGGTGTGACTTTTACATAATGTCTCAGCCATTGGTGTGACTTCTACATAGTGTCTCAGCCATTGGTGTGACTTTTACATAGTGTCTCAGCCATTTGTGTCACTTCTACATAGTGTCTCAGCCATCAGTGTGACTTCTACATAGTGTCTTAGCCATCAGTGTGACTTCTACATAGTGTCTCAGCCATTGGTGTCACTTCTACATAGTGTCTCAGCCATTGGTGTCACTTCTACATAGTGTCTCAACCATTGGTGTCACTTCTACATAGTGTCTCAGCCATTGGTGTCACTTCTACATAATGTATCAGCCATTGGTGTGACTTCTACATAGTGTCTCAGCCATTGGTGTGACTTTTACATAGTGTCTCAGCCATCGGTGTCACTTCTACATAGTGTCTCAGCCATCAGTTTCCCTTCTACGTAGTGTCTCAGCCATCAGTGTCACTTCTACATAGTGTCTCAGCCATCAGTGTCACTTCTACATAGTGTCTCAACCATTGGTGTGACTTCTACATAGTGTCTCAACCATTGGTGTGACTTCTACATAGTGTCTCAACCATTGGTGTGACTTCTACATAGTGTCTCAGCCATCAGTGTGACTTCTACATAGTGTCTCAGCCATTGATGTCACTTCTACATAGTGTCTGAGCCATCAGTGTGACTTCTACATAGTGTCTCAGCCATTGATGTCACTTCTACATAGTGTCTCAGCCATTGATGTCACTTCTACATAGTGTCTCAGCCATTGATGTCACTTCTACATAGTGTCTCAGCCATTGATGTCACTTCTACATAGTGTCTCAGCCATTGATGTCACTTCTACATAGTGTCTCAGCCATTGATGTCACTTCTACATAGTGTCTCAGCCATTGATGTCACTTCTACATAGTGTCTCAGCCATTTGTTTGACTTCTATATAGTGTCTCAGCCATCAGTGTGACTTCTACATAGTGTCTCAGCCATTGTTATGACTTCTACATAGTGTCTCAGCTGACATCGCATCTATGTGCTACAAAATAACTTTCTTTACATCTCATACCATCTAGTTCTACATTGTAAGACTGTGATATCCTGTAGAGGATATGCAACTAACTCACATTTCTGGTATTTAGTTGTAATACTCTTAATTCTGGTATTTTGTTGTAATACTCACAATTCTAGTATTATGTTGTAATACAATTCTAGTATTATGCTGGTATTGTAATACTCAAAATGCTGGTATTTTGTTGTAGTATCACAATTCTGGTATTTAATACTCACAATTCTAGTATGTTGTTGTAATACTCACAATTCTGGTATTGTAATACTCACAATTCTTGTATTATGGTGCTCATAATTCTGGTATTTGTTTTGTAATATTCACAATTCTGGTATTTTATTGTAATACTCACAGTTCTGGTATTGTAATACTCACAATTCTGGTATTGTAATACTCACAATTCTGGTATTGTAATACTCACAATTCTTGTCTAAAGGCGACTAATGGTGCTTCTAACCACATTAAATTCTCTGGCTACTGCACTTTGTGACTGTCCAGACTGTAAACGTCCAATGATGATGAGTCGTCGTTCTGTAGTGAGATGACATTCTGA
>JACEFZ010019926.1:0-14064 GCA_014155875.1 Cepaea nemoralis | reverse complement strand
CACCTTTTGTGGCACATTGAACAAATTTATGACACTCAAAAGACTAACATACATACACAAATAAAGTAGAAATATAGGGTAGAAATTAGATTAGTAGATTTTATTACATACAAACACGCAAACAACCAGGAAAACAAACATATAGATTACATACACTTTTTGTAAATCAAAGGGAGATAACTTTGGGTCAGGGGACATAATAGACAACGAAAAACTATCTTAACAGTGAAATGGAACTTTACACGCGGAAAGCGATGTAGGTAAAGCCTATCGCACACACTCTTGTATAATGGTTGTTAGATATTATATGGGGGACATGAAGCAATTCATGTGTTGACCCTAAGAAAGTCAACTTTGGATGGGTAGTAAGTTAATTTACTATGTGAGGGCAGGTCTTATAAGACAACGGTCCGGTTCAGACATACCTCTAATAAGTATAATATAGCATGTGAGAAAGGCTCACGCCAACCAGTCAAGTTGTGGCGATTGCCAGTAGCCAAGTAAAGTTTCGCTACATTGTGGTAAAAGTCAGTAGGAGTCTATTAGAATGCCCAAAGCCAGGTTATCTAGAGTCTTTGACAAAAATTAGAGACACTAATTTTTTAGAAACCTCTTGCGTCACAACCAATGAGTGAAAGTTGGTGACGCAACACAGGAGGGGCGGGTGTGTGTCAAAGACTTGAACACATCCCCTCAGCCAGGAAGAGCAGGTAATCTTAAAGAGGCCATGGGGGGATACTGTGCCCGAGGCAAGGGCAGGGAAGATGAGGAATAGGGTCAGGTTAACCATTCCCTCATGAGACACGCAGGCGTGGTTCAGAGAGTTAGCACTCTAACCACGATAAGCATCACGCCTCGTGGTAGCGGGAGAAGTTGAGTAGACACTCAACATGACACGTTTGCCATCAAGCGTGCCAGGTGAGGCAACACGCGTCAAGGTGAAGGTGACTCCGCGTGGTGTGTACCGGCTGGGGGAAAGATTGGCAGACGGGAGAAGGACGTGTCGAGTACACCTCGTTTAGAATAGAGCTAGGGTTTTGTTGTAACTACATAGATAGAAAGTAGCATAGTGGTTAGCTATTTGTGATAGAGGATTCTGTGGTAGAGTGTTATGTGTTTCATTAGCGACTGTTCACTGCTGTAGCGAGCCAATGGCAATAAACTGCACTACGTATTTTGCCTCCCACACGACTTGCAAGTATTCTTGTATTGGTGTGAGAGAAGTACCCGATGAGGCCTGTCAGTGAGTTGTTGACAAGACTCATGGCCCGTTTCTGGAGTGAGTAAAGTCGCTTGGTGTTTGAATTAGAACAACCGTCCCAGATTGTAGAGCAGTAGTCAAAGTGTGTCTGTATATGAGAAGTATAGAATAGTTTCCTTGTGTCCTCATCAAGGAAGTTTTTAATCTTGGCGAGTTGATAGACTTTTTTCGCTGTTTGTTTAAATGAGCGCTTGAACATGGGAATTAAAGGTAGGTTTCTATCAATGATTAGGCCTAATGTTTTGTGCTCAATTACACTTTCTACTGGCATGTTATCGATGTGAAGTTGAAGTGTTGTGTGTGGGCTTAGAGTTTGAAGTCTATGTCTGGTTGTTAATAACATTGCTTTTGATTTAGTGATGTTAATTTGCATACGGTTTGAATAGCTCCACTTAACTACATTATTTAATTCTTGTTGTAAAGACGACTCCAGTAAAATACAGTTTTCAGCGTTTGTGTACACCGTACAGTCATCTGCAAATAGTTCGCAGGACGACGAAAGATGAAAGGTAGATCATTAATATATATGGCAAATAATAGAGGGCCAAGAATAGAGCCTTGCGGTACTCCAATATTGAAGGTAGTGGTTTGAGACAGAGATTTATTGTGTGATACTACTTGCTTTCTGTTTGATAGAAAAGATGATATTAGAGTGACTACATTAAGGCCAATTTTCATTGTCTCGAGTTTTTTAATTAAAATAACATGGTCAATCATATCAAATGCTTTCTTGAAATCAATAAACACAGTTCCACATAGACTGTTGTTGTTTATATTCTGGTGCCAATTTTCTATTATGTTTGTTAGGGCCGTATGGCAAGAATATTTTGGTCGAAATCCTGATTGGCTGTCAACAATAAGCTTGTTGCGAACTAGATACTGTAATGTTACTTTATGGATGTGTTTTTCTAGTGGCTTAGATAGTGATGATAGTAAGGAAATGGGTCTGTAATTGTTCGGGAGACCATTGTCCAATGAACCAGATTTAAGAAGAGGGTACACTTTAGCGATTTTGAGAGCTGATGGAAAGTGGCCTTTGGTTAGACACTGATTATATACATAGGTTAGTGATGTACAAATCACTGGCGCAGCACAACGGAGAAATCCGGTTGCTGATCCCATCTAACCCAGATGAGGTTGTGTTTTTTAAGTTACTGAGGTAAGTGAATACTTCAGTGATTGTCATTAGCGGTATGTCGGAAAGAATATCGCGGGAGCATCTATTCTCGCAAAAACGATGACAATAAAGATAAGTTGCAAGGAGAATTAGGTATTGAAGCCTTCAACTGGTCTATGTCAGTTGGAAAAAAATTACTGAATTGGTCGCATGTAATATGATTTGATGGTAAGAATTTCGGAAGTTATACTTGTTTGTCAAGGTGTTTAATTGCCTTCCATATATCCTTACTATTTGTTTTATCCATTATTAAGTTCTTAAAGTAATTTTTCTTTTCCCGTCGTATGCTATATTGAACTTTGTTTCTAAGAGTACGGTATGCACTGAGATCCCGCTTTTTATGTGCTCTTATCTCTGTCTCTCATAATTTCAAGTATTTCCTGGGTGATCCAAGGTGGCTTGACGTGGTGTTTTACCTCGAACTTCCTTGACTGGCACATGTCTATCAAAAACATCAATAAAGGTTTTCATCCAGAATTCCAGAGCATCATCCGGGTCAGGAAGCTGATAAACATTGTCTAGAGGTGAACTGAGCAAGTCCTGTAAAAAATGCGTTTAGGCTGAAAATTTTTGTAACTTCTATATTTGACACTTATGTGTTTATGTTTAGGAGTTTTAATTCCCTTTTTAGACCACGTGCAGCATATTGGGTAGTGATCGCTCATTGCACAATTTGGTACGGTGCTTTCTATGATGTTGTCTGAGCAAGTTACATAAATGTGATCTATGACTGTTGAAGATGACTTTGTTACTCTAGTAGCTTGTTGTACTATTTGTTGGAAATTGTATTATGCAAGTTATATTTCCCCAAATTATGTTGGATTTGTTGGTGTCAATGTTAAAGTCTCCGAGTAGTATAATTTCCTTCCCAGAAGCGAAAACCACATCCATCATGGTAGTGAAGTTTTCGTACCAGACGTGTCCAGCACTGGGATTTCTATAAAGGTAGCCAAATTATCAGGGGAGTGCGGTTTTGAAGTTTTAGCTCTAGCCAGATACATTCTATTTCGCAAGTTTCAAAGTCCTAGCCTACGGTGAGCATTTAGTAAATTAGAAACATAGGTTATTATGCCTGTCTCTTGTTTCCTACAGGGATCCTTCTAAAACTTTGTACCCTTTAATAGAGATGTCCTCATCTGAAATTGTATCATTAAGCCTACTTTCACTAAGGCCGAATAAATGAAAATTTTGATTAAAAATAGAAGATAACTCTGGTAGCTTGTTAAATAAGCTGCAAATGTTTAAGTGTCCAAGGCGTATTCCTGACTTATTGAGCCAGTGTTGCCACTTCTCAGACATTTCATCCATGAAGAAAGTGTAAATTCGTCAAAGTTAAGCTAAAATACAAGATCATAAAAAAATCACAATTACATTAACTTACAAAATATCAGTAATACAAAATCAATAAGTAAATGACAATATTATAACGATATAACTAATTAGACCAACGAATATAATGCAAACAAGGAACAAAACGAATTAAAGAACATACAACAAATAATTAACTTGAAAAAAAAAACTACTTCACAAGCTAAGTACCAACTGTTATCCAAAAGGAATAAATAATTGACTATACAAGTCAATGTCTCTGTTTAAAGCGGGAGTGAAGACCCCCTCACTCAGAGTATTAACGCGATAAAAAGTATTATAAAAGATATCTAAGTGTCAATCTCTGTGACTTCATACGAGTCAATGTTTACAGCCGCGTACAATCTAATACGTTGCTATATAAATCAATAAACCAAGTATGCGCATAAACTTTATAGGAGAGGCCCTTTCTTGTACCGAGATCCGGTGTTGCTTTGTGCTGGATTGCTAGTAAATACCAGGCTGTGTTGGTCCTTGGTACAGCGACATCATAAATGCCTGCCGAAGTGAAGTTGGGCTAAACCGTGTGAGGTATAACAACTCTGGGTTACAATGGAGTGGATACTGTTGATTTCTCACGGGTGTGTAACGACTTCCAACTACAGGCTCTGATTCGTGGTTAACAGGAGGCTGTGGTGGCACGTTGTTGTTACTACTAGATTGATCCTTGCTGTGGAGAAGAGGGAACGTATCTTCATAATTATCACCCTCCTGCGTGAAAAAGGGCGTATTGTACGGATTTGGTGTGATGGAAATGTTCCGTCTGGCTTGGATATCAGGTGCCGTGGTTATGAGTGGTCTGCTCTCTTCTGGTTTATTGGTACTTGATGTGGCGTCAGTATGTCGTCTAGCTTGAGTTTGAGGTGGTGTAGCTAAAAGTGTCCTACGCGATCCAGTATTGGATGTAGATTGTGTACGTTCAGGGTACTTAAGATATTTGGCGAGCAAGCTGGTGCCCAATGTAGACAAATGTACTTGATCTTTATAAAGTCGCTTTTTAGGTGCTCCTGACTGTGAAGTAAACACCGGTGTGTTGTTGATGAACTGTATGTTGTTGTGAGAGCAAAACTTCTGCAATATGTTGTTATTTATGTCAGCTAGACGACGCTGGAATCCATAACTCGGTGATATGATGGAGGAGAAGAAGATGGACGAGTTAGGAAAAGTGTGACGTAATCCGTTCAAGAGCGCCAGCAGTTGAGATGTTGTGATTTGCTGGTTGTTCATGGTGTCATTGATCAAGATCTAGGGTCTGTTCTGCCACGCCATGACATCTGGTCATTAGGTTGCATTTCCTAATAAAATATTCCTAGGGGGACTGCGTGGCCTCGAGGTATGGTGTCCGCCTCGAGTGCTGGAGGTCCCGGGTTCATGCCCCGGTGAGGACCGGGATTTTTTTCGCGTGGACTTCTATGTTTTGCATATCCTTTACAGGACATCGCTGTCAACATCAGCATCTTTCAGCTGTATGTTGATTTCTTGGCAAGATTATGCTCAGTAGTTTGCCATTGCTTTCTGAGCGGCCGGCTCAGTTATCCCGCAAGTTACCAGCGGGGGTCGAACCGCTCCCAGCTCTCGCCCTGCTACGAGACTCTGCCTGATAAACGGGATTACGGAGAAAGTGTTGTAACCCCTCGGCCAGAGAGACCGGCCGTGGACTTCTAGTAATAAAATTTCCCCTGGTCTCTGGGTAGTGAGATCGGACGCCCGTGTGTATTGTTGCGCACGTAAAAAATCCCTTGGCAGTTGGAAATCGAAAAAGAGCAGCCTAACGGCGCTGCCCGGGCAAAATGTCGAGTTAAAAATCTACCCAAAGTATTTCAAGATCCTCGCCGGTGCTACGGAGTTCGTGCACTGAGGTGAGTTTCTCCAAACTCAGGTTTGAGTTACGAGAAGAACGGAGCACTTATGGGTTGCACCCGTGTGCCGTGATGTTGATCCATAGACTAAACTAAACTAAACTTCCTAGGAAATGGCTTGTACCCTCCAAATTGCGCGCCTCCGCCCGAAACCGTTGGCATAATGTGGGGTGTCGGGTTTGGTAAGCTTCATCCAACATTCGGCGATAACAAACTTCAGGTAGTACCGTTTACTCTTACACGGTAGCTCCATCATATTTGACTAAGTCCTGACACACATACTGAGGACACATCATTGTAAACTTGCCAGTCAACAGTAACCTAAAGTTGTGAGAACCAGTTCTGAAAGTATTTGTAAACAATCTTCGATGTGATGAACTCCTGATCTTACAGGAGACAGTTCTCATGTTCACCAATCTTCAGTGAGCTGAAGGATACATCTTGAAGACATCAGATACACACAACAATTATTACTACATGTTTTATGAGAACAATGTTCGTGTTTAATTATAAATCAGAGCTGTAGATTCAAATATGTAAAATGTGAACCCATAACAATTGTTCAGTAATCTAAAGATAGGAGATACTGATGTACGTGACTGTGAAACTCGTAAAATGACAGGTCAACATTTGCTGCAGGAGTGCTCAACATTTGCTGCGGAAATGTCCAACAATAACAGTACAGAGAAGCTTATGTTGGCCTACCCTCGCTCTATTTGAGGACAAACTCAGTGGAGATGTCAACAAGCTTACTTTGGCTGCTGTATTCTTTAAATGTATTCATCAAGCTGGCATCTGTAGGTGTACAAAGAAGGAGAAAACGTGAACCTAAAGTGTATTACCACGCATGATGTTTCATTATACAAACACTTCACAACATAAGTAATCATCACCTTATGCCACGCTGATGTCCTGGATAATAGTTCACCACCCTGCATGGTTCATAATCTTGGATTAGTACAGAGTGTTTATTTTTCTTGTCACTTCGCCAAGGCGTCCAGGAATTTACACATTTGTCATTAGTTCGCACTTCTTACCATTGAGTTTATACGTTGTCACAAACTGACGAAGAATTGTGATGGTTTGTTCCTGGAATACAGCAAGCAATGGTGTACAGACCAAACTGAAGTAGAAGGACAGGCCTGCCACGTAAACGATGGACAGAGGGAATCTGGATACAAGAAATCCATAAACTGGCACTCTACCGCTGTTTATGCTTCACCTCGACACCGCAAGGTACAAAAGCATCAAAATGAGATTAGATGAGATGGCGTGGAATCGGGAATAAAATGTGTGTTAAATATTTCAAAAGAGAACATGTATAATACATTTATGTTAATGGATAAATACAATTAATGTGACATAACAGGAAGTGTAAAGTGTGTTTTGACAAAACGTTGGTACACAAGATATAAAGATTTCAAGCCAGATTACCCATGCATTAACAGGAAAAAGTACCCATCCAGGTAAGATATTTTCTCATATTTTACTTCAGCAAGGGTTATTGTTTATTAAGCAAGCACTTGTAAAGCCATAACAAGAATATAACTAACAACGCTACGCCATGGTAGTACCTAAACATGGCATGGCTTCAGCTAGGTAACCGCCAAAACCGAATTGAAACGTGACTAACATTGAATATACGAATATGTACTTCGTTATGATGGAGAGAGCAAAACGTGCTTCCTGTAAAATCGCTACGAGAAATTCCAAAATTAAAAACAAAGCTATATAAAAGTTAAGACAATCTCATAGCAGATCACAAAACAATCTAAAGGCAGAATTACAAACTTATATGCTTTCATACAATCATCATGGTGCAGGTCCTTTCAGTATCACAGTCTGGGATTCTCAGATGATAAAGCCCTTTATTTTTCTTTTCAAATTTTCATTTTCTCTTCATTGTTCTCATTATTTTATCCTTTCATTCTTCTCATCCCGTGAAGTGTCTTCTCTGTGATTGTATGTTGTGTTTAATGTATACATTTGTTTGTTGATGAAGACCACGACGTCCTGTGTTTTCCGTCATTGTGTTGTGTAAAGCTGCATTTCTTTGTGTTAATTTACATTGTGTGTAGGTCCTTGGCAGAACCTCCCTTTCATGACGGCCAAGCTGTTAAATTCCTTTATCCCTGGCTAGGACTCTTTTCGCATGGGCCTGATCTGATTCAGTGCCCTACAAAAAGTAAGTTTGGACACAAATAGTACACAATCAATTGAACAACTATTATAATGTAAATTTCCGTGCACTGAACATTGACATTGAGAAGGATACAACGAAACGAAACAAACAACATGAGGACACGAGTATGGCGATATATCGCCCTTCTGTCCAAATGGGAGGTCACAGTTGTCGATATATTAACCTTCGGTATTGACTCAATTAATACGAAAGTGTCATTGTTCTTTTCACGTTACTGTGACCAAAAATATAATCAAAGAATTTCACTTCCGGAGACATTATGCGGTTTTTGAGCAAGTTTTCTTTGAAACTGAAATTTCCTTGAATGTCAGTATGTTTCATTCTTACGGCCTAGGATATTGTACATTCTTCCTGTAGTAATTAAGTTAAAATTCCTGAATTTTCTCTTTTAGGGACTGTGATTTGGTCCACGGGTCACATCCGTATGTTACCACCGGATAGATTGATTGATTGATTGATTGATTTAGGAACCGACATCACAGCATTCGGGACATTCCCATAAGCGCTCCGTCTCCATCCTCAGCAGCCAGCGAAGAGTTCCAACACTAATAGTTCCAGTAGCAATCTGATTATATGTCCGTCTCGCCTTAGCGCCGAGCGTCGGCCAGATCCCCTCGTCACACCTCGTTGTCTCATTCTTACCAGACCATGGTGCTCCATCTGCACCTCCGAGGTGTACACGTGCTCCCACAAGGCCGCAACCACGTCTGCCTTGTCATGCATCAATACTCCACCAAATTTTGCCGAGCCAGCCAATCTGTCCGTCTGTTCATTCCCCAGCACACCGGCATGCCCAGAAGAAAAGATCCAGGTGATGCTTACTACCCGTGACCTCCGAAGCGAAGTAAGCCACTCTGCACGAAGCCTACCTGTTCTCACCCTTCTCAGCATGCTTTCTGAGTCAGTTACAATCACAATGTGTGTATGTATCGTGTTTTCTATCCAGCGGAAAGCTGCACTGACCGCCTCCACCTCCATTCTTAAGCTAGATGTAGTGTTATCATACGCCAGGCTTTCCTGCACCAAACGCCGACCATTAGTTTTTGCCAAGAACCCCCAGGCACTTCTCCTACCTCTCAACACTGACTCATCCGTGTAGATAATCACATCACCCGGGCGAGAATTTTCCTGAATTAGGTGCTGAATTTCCACTTCCGTGGCCCCTGCTGGCCACTCCCTGCACTCCCGGCTCAATGTTATTACAACTCTGCACAAGTCTGACTGCACGGCTGGCACTTTGACCCACTCCTCTCCTCACCTGATGTTCTCCAAGGGGCACACCTGTCTGATCGTATCCTCCGCCTGAGCCATCCATGATTTCCCTCTTATCAGTCTCTAACCCTTAACTACGTCCAGCGCCTCATGCAACGGGTGATCTGTGTCTGCAGCTACTCTGAGGTATGCCTTCGCTTGCATCACCTTGTGCCTACTATCAACAGTAGGAAGACCAAGGATGTAACGCATACACACTACTGGAGTGTCTCTGGTGCATCCCAGAATGACCCGCATCGCTTCATTCTGTATGCGCTCTAATTTCACCAGCTGACTCTTTGAGACAGTGAGCATTCCTAGTCCATAATCAATCACTGAGAGGATCAAGTGCTGGTATAGTGTGAAGAGCATTCTCTGCTCTGTGTCCATTGCAACCATAGTTTTAAGTGCATTGAGTCCCTTTTGAGATCTTGTCACAACCGTCTCCACATGGTCCTTGAAGGACAGACTCCTGTCAAATGTGATTCCCAGATACTTCAGTTTGTTCTCTCTGTTGACGCTTCTACCATCTATCGTGAGGCTTGGGGTATCATCTCTCACAATCCTATTGTCCAGAGAGCACCACAACACCGCCGCCTTTTCCGGGTTGATGACAGCACTCATTTCAGTGCACCAGTCAATCACTTTGTCCACTGTCACCTGTAGCTCCTGGGCTGTTTGATCCCTATTTCTCCCCTGCCTGTATGCAAGAATATCATCTGCAAATGTTAGAATCCTTCCAACCCCTGGTGCTTCTAGGTATGCAATCTTGCTCGTATACACATTAAAGAGCACCGGTGAGATTGCAGATCCCTGTGGCAGTCCCGGGGTTAAAATATGTGGCTCTGAGGTCCATGCGCCTAGACGGAGAGCAACTTGACGAGAATGCAGGACGGCTGATAGATGCATGCTGTCAACATTTACTTTCATTTATGGTGTTGTATGCTTTGAACACTCTTTACCATCTACATTGCTATGGATAATCTACGAGGGGGCTTCAAATGATAACCTAAGAAAGTGTGATGTAAATTACAATAACCACGCCATTATCGGTAACTTGTCAATATTATTGTTAAGGATGTAAAGTGTTAAGTATATGACATCACGGTGCAGACGAACATGGTGACGTCATAAAAATAATTTAAAGACGACTGCCCCACTTTTGACATGCACCAACTAGGAGCAGCGTTCTATTAACTGTTGTTTGAACAGTGAAGGGGTGAAACCTATAGAAATTCATTGGTGAATGAAGATCCAATATGGTGATGCATGCCTGTCACTCCAGCAAGTGTATGAGTGAAGTATAACGTTTCAAAACGGCGTGACGTCTGTGGAAAGGTATAGCAGGTGGTGCATGAGTGGCTACACACGCGACAAAGAGAGTTTTTTTCTTCAAGAAACTATGCACTTTATCGGCGCTGGAGCACTTGCATTCAACGCAGTGGTGACTACATCGAACAAAGATAAATTTGTTCGTTACGTTTTCAGAATATATTCACAGAAATTTAAAAAAAAAAAAAAAAAAAAAATTAAGGTTTTCAGTTGAATCCCCCTTGTACATCTGACTTCCTGTGGACACCCTCCAATGTTGATGATTGCGACATTGTCAATGCCTACATTAGTGATTCTGATTATTGGTTGACATGTAGGTGTGTCCGTGAACATTGTCTTTTGTAAGTATGAAAATTTATTTTAGCCGCACCTCTTGGCCGGCTCCGTGGTGAGAGATTTCCTGGCACATCAACGCGGCCAGGATGGTCTTGACCACGTTATCCGTCGTGTGCCGGTTGGACTACTTCTGACGACATGACCATAAACCACCATACGTCACACGACGTGAAAAGAGGTCCTTTAGCCTGTCTGTCTGCCAGTCAGTCTATCAGTCAGTCAGCCAGCCAGCCACCCAGCCAGCCTGCCTGCTGCTGCTGCTGCTGCTACTAGTGTTGTTGCTACCGCCACCGTTACTGCTGCTGCTACTTCTATTATTGCTACTACTACGGTCTGTCTGTCTGTAAGGGGGGGGGGGTGGGGCGGGCGAGTTTGGGCATTGACATCTGTACGTATATTTACACATTTGCATGTGTATGAATGCGTAATCGCTTCTTATCGTTTCCCTCCTCTTGTCTCTTACTCATATGCGTGGATATTCTGATACCTTGTTTATTGGTATTAGATTATGTGAAACACACCGTCTTTGTGTCGTCCGGGTATTTACCTTATAGATACGACTTTATCCGTTAAAACAACAACATTTCACAAAGTCCCAGTGCTGTATTACCTTGCAACAGTAACAATAATTACTTCCCTTGTGCGGGAGTTATCTGCCGAGTAAGTGAATCAGTGTTGGACAAATTCCCGGCAACAAATCTACGCCAACAACAAAAAGTCCTTTATCTACAGCCAGTCGGCACAGGAAATGCAAAAGTAAACGAATTGCCATCAGTAGATAAGGTCGTTCGGCATTCGTTCGATAATCATCCGTATCTTAATATACATTCACAAGAGGTCGCAACATTCTGTTCATTATTCTGCATATCTGAACAACTGCAAGGCAGCTTTTTAAAATTTGTAATATCCTTTATAGGACATCACAGTCAACACCAGCATTTCTGCCGTTGTGATCTCTATACAAGTTTACGTTCAGTAGTTTGCCAGTGCTTTCTGAACGACCAGCACCGATATCAACGCAAAACCAACGCGGAGCGGTCTGCTGCCAAATCACGCGCAGTTATGTTTCGATCGCGGGTATACGGGATTATGAACCCGTCCGTAATCTCTTCGCCATGGAGTCAGGCGCTGGTAGATCAAAACCCGCTTCATATTCTACATGAGCGGATTAATCGGCAGTCAAATATGTGTTTACACCGGCTGAACATTACAAGCGACAGAGAATAAAAGAGGATTAATATGATTGTGTAGTTAGGGAAGGTGTTAAGTAAACATCATCATCATTATGTGCCGTGTCGATAAGCATGGGCTGTCATGTTTCGCCATCTCACACGATCACCAGAGTCGTGGATCATTTCTGTGTTCTTGTCTCGGTTATGCCGCTTGGACAAGCCATCCAGATTTTTAGTTTCCTGCATTCCCCTTGTTCTTTTCCCCTAAATTCTCCTAGTTTATTTCTACTCTTAACGTGTCCAAACAATTTTGACTGCCTACGTCTAATTTCTCCAACCTGTTTACGTTTTCATTTGCCCCTTGTAGGACTTGCTCATTGACTTTTCTGTCTGTCCATGGTAGTCTTTGCCTTTTCCTGTGAAATAACATTTCCACTGCCATTAGATGGTTTTCAGCTTATTTGCTTATAGTCCATCTTTCTACTCCGCTAGAGTTACGGAGTTCGTGCTTTGTGCGACGCTTTCGGCAGTTTGTCGCGGAAAAAGACTGAGTCACATGGGATAACAACCCAGTGCAATGAAGTCGACTTTTCATCGACTTCGACTTTTAAGCGACTTTTTCCTTCCATAGAAAAGTATAGGTTCTGTGTAACACGTCAACGCTGTTTTTTTTCCCCGTTGCAATTGACATTATTTTATTGGTCAGTATATTTTCCATCTTGCAAAACGCTACGCTATCTTTGCCATAGCGATTCTTGTTCTAATGTCTTCAAGGCATCTCCCGTCAGATGTTATAACTGTTCTGAGATAATTATACTAATTCTCTTGTTTACCAATATTCCCATTTACCTTTATATTCTACATCGGTGTATGTGTCAGCAGACAAATGTTCGTTTGCACCGGACGAACATTACAAGTGACAGAATAGAATAGAATTAATACTATTGTGTATTTAACTGACTCAGTGTCAAACAAAAATTATGTTTTGGATCAAACATGGTACACAAACAAATGAATTAGTATTTAAAGTAAATTTCCTTTCATTGCACAATAAAATTAGGAAGATACCACACACAAAAACAAAACCAAAAAAAAAAAAAAAAACGATGGCACTCGTATGACAATTTATCTTCCGTCTGTCCAAATAGGATATCACATTTAGCGAAATGTATTCTGAAAAACAACTGATGGCTGCAGAAATGTGGTTTCAGAGGAAAATGCAAAGAATACCATGGACAGACAGAAAAACCAATGACCAAGTACTACAGGAGACAAATGAAAATCGTAAATTGATTAGAGAAATTAGACGTAGACAGTCAAAATTTTTTAGACATGTTATGAGAAGAAATGGATTGGAGAACTTAGTGACAACTGGCAAGATCGAAGGGAACAGACCAAGAGGAAGACCAAGAGGAAAATATCTGGATGGCTTGGCCACGTGGCATGGTCGAGACAGGAACACTGAGCTGATCCACGACGCTGGTGATCGAGTGAAATGGCGAGTCATGACCGCCCACGCTTTCCGGCATGGCACATGATTGATTGATTGATTCTTTGACACTAAATCACTTAAAGAAGGAGTAAGTAAACAGGTACATAAAAAGTTTGAAGACGAGAATGTGGGATTCATTACACCGAGTTTTATCCCCAGAGCGGTCTGCTGCAAGGGTAGCAAAGAGAACGCACTCTATTGCTCCGACCAACGGGTATCTCCGAAAAACAGTGCACTAATGACTCGAATGTCAGAGTGCGAACACGAACGCCGTACCTTCAGAACGCGACAGCAGCTGCTTCACCACTGTGCCAAAGCGCCACCGACCAGAGCCATAACCGCTCGGGTACTAATAGGCGCTCATTGAGAGTACAGGTACATAAATAGAACACATAAATTTAGCAGCCCTGGTAGCGCGGTGACTATCACGCTTAACTCTCACCCGTAGATATTGTCTTCGAACTCCCAACGGGGCGGGTAATCTTTTCCCACAATTCACCAGCTCTCCCATGTTCAGAAAGCAATGGCAAATTAATGAACGTAAACGAGCCAAAATATCACAAACAATCAAGAAATGCTGGGGTTGACTGAGACATCCTGTAAAATATGCGCC
>JACEFZ010019925.1:0-13068 GCA_014155875.1 Cepaea nemoralis | reverse complement strand
CACTATATCATCATATCACTATTACCATCAATCACGTTAGAATGGGATGACTGAAAGCGTACGTCATTATCATAACTGTATATGTATGTTTGTTTTTGTTTCATTAACGCATATGACATAACACTAACAAACGGCAACGCTCTGTAATATACACAAACAAAGAAACACGCATTGCACCTTGTAAATATACATTGCTTTGTATAAAATAAACGTAATAAAAAAAAAAAAAAAAAAAAATAAAGTGTCTGTTGCTAAATATTCAACAAAGCACTTTTATGACTTCAGAGCAAGCGAGCAGTCGCCAAAGCTATGTGTTGTCCAACTTTCAAACTTTTACAACAGGCAGTTTGATCTGGTCTGAGTTATGTCTTGGTGCCCCACCTAACCAACAAAGAGGGAAGATGAGTGAAAGAGATGATCAACACCTGTGATGGCAGATGACTCCAGTCTTAAGCAGAGAATGAGAAGCCTTCAGTGAAGCTAAACTGGCCCAACCTGAAGTGGATCCATCAGACCATGGACCCAGGCTTATCCACATCCCATCACACCAGGTTTTCTTATCACTCACACAAACTTCACCCTCTCAAGAAATGATTTCTTGATTTATGGTTATATGTAGAAAAACTTAACTATACAACATTTGGTAGTTAAAACATCTCACTATACAATGAATGTTATTATTTATTGACTGACTATATTTGGTCCTATGAAAGATTGTTCTATTTCATTCTGTACATGTAAACAGCTGATGAAAAAAGAAAATGTCAAATAGGCCAAAAGACACTGGCCCAGTCAATAAATTTGTTTAAATGTGAAAAAAAAGAAAAAAAAGTGTGTGTTGTATATTTCAGGGCTGCGGATTTATCTTATTGTTTTAGTTTATTCTGTGAGCAGTTTCTGCAGAATGTAACTGATAAGACGCGTCGAAATATTCCAGGCAATAAATCTATTGTTTGTGAAAAAAAAAAAAAAAAAGCCATTGTTGAGTTCAGTTCTATTCTCTCCATCATTGAAATATATGAGTACTTGTTCAGTCTCCACCATCTTGCTACTATCAACACAAGAAGTCTGAGCTTTCGCATAGAAATGATTCAGATGAATACATAGAACTGCATACTATGCCTCGTCCTCAGGTAGGAAATGCAGGCACCTGTTGAAATCTCCTTCCAATTTTATCATGAGATGTAGCAGATACTGATTCCCTCCAACAACCTGTGATGACCAGATCCTTCTGTGCTGCCTGCAAATGTAAAGGTTATTGCCAAAGATCACGGAAATCCATGTACTATTATCTACAGAAAGCAAGAGATAGATCAAGACAGAATGTGTGTGTGTGTGTGTGTGTGTGTGTGTGTGTGTGAGAGAGAGAGAGAGAGAGAGAGAGAGAGAGAGAGAGAGAGAGAGAGAGAGAGAGAGAGAGAGAGATGGACAGGTGTAACATGCATTCCACTTGTGGAGATGGAAATGAAACGAGGAATGTGTTTTACATGCACTATGCCATAAATGTCATATTATCATAACTGTATATGCATGTATTTGTTTTATTAACGCATGTGACACATAACACTAACAAACGGCAACGCTCTGTAATATACACAAACAAAGAAACACACATTACACCTTGTAAATATACATTGCTTTGTATGAAATAAACGTTAAATTATTTTAAAAAAAATAAAATAAACTTAACCTAAGTAACTAAAGAAAGTCGTAAGAGGCGACTAAGGAGGCTTGATGGTTCCGTCGCCCTGCTACTGAGTGAGTGCGCGGTGTGACACTGTGAGCTGTGAGTTTCATGTGAAATGCTTTTGAAACTGCCCGAGGTTTTTTGGAACGTGACTGCATGTTCGGAGCGATTGCAGATGGCTATGTCCCAGAGTTGACCGGTTTTTGCCTTATGCAGAAATGCGTGGCTGCTGGGCTTCTGGTTGACTGCCACTGCCATCGACAGATGAACTGTATTTCGTGGACTGTGTGGGTGAACATCTAGGAACCATGCAGATGGAAAAATGACTGCCGATTCCATCAGAAATGAACTGGGTGTTTTGTGGGGGACTATTGTGTTGACATTCTGGCGGCGGCATTATGCACAGTGTATCTGTGCGGGCTGTTGTTTGTCGAGGACTCCTGTCTTTTCCACTTTTCACATTGGGCAGTGGGGAGTGTTTTGTGTGATATTCACTGGCACAGGAATGGAGCATAATGGGGACGACCCGTTGCTGTGAAGTTGGAACTGCGACTAACTAACTAACTAACTAACTAACTAACTAACTAACTAACTAACTAACTAACTAACTAACTAACTAACTAACTAACTAACTAACTAACTAACTAACTAACTGACTGACTGACTAACTAACTAACTAACTAACTAAAGAAAAATCTTCGTTGTCACTCGCACTGCGAGCGCTAACAAGTCAAGTCGCATTATTCTGTCAAGAAGCCTGATACGCGGGAAATGTCACGTTGAAAGTCCAACAACAAGAAACACGTGGTTGCCAAGATGTGCAGCGTGGGAGCCGACAACAAGAAGAAAAACGCGGAGAGCCTACCTGCTAGCTGCATCAAAGAGCCTGATACTACAGCTATTACTGAAGCTACTACGAAGGAGAAGATCGACAGCCTAACTCAGACAAGAATCAAGACAACAGAGAAGAAGGAGGAGAAAGACACCAGAGCCGGAACTCCTTCTCAAAAACAGTCCGTTGGGTTGTCAAGCGGATCCAAGTGGAGCTGACAGATGAAGAAATCCTGAAGCAGCTACGTGAAGAGAATCTTCACATCCGATTCTTGAAGGAGGAGCGGCTCCTCACCTACTCCAAAATACCTACAACCTTGGCAGTAGTAACATCGGAGGGTAGCGAAATTCCGACCACAGTATCAATCAACAAGAGAATGCAGCAGCCAGAGAGATTCATTCCAAGAGTCAATCAATGTTCAAGATGCCAGAGGACCGGCCACAGCAGAGCAACATGTCGCAGTAAGACGGATACTGTTGATACTGCGCCGATCACCACGCCTTCAAGGAGTGTCCGCTGGCCAAGCTGGACACGGACTTCCGAGGTCCTAACAACAGAAGAAAGTGCGCCAACTGCCTGGGCAAGCATGGGGCAAGATACTTGAGCTGTCCGTACCTGCAACGACACAGAGACGTCTTGAAGATAGCCATAACCAAAAGGACACCATACAACGAAGCAATGCGGAGGTGCGAGACAACAACATGCAACTCACAAGCCGAGAAAGAACAACTGCAAAGCCAGATTGAGGAGCTAAAGAAGCAAGTCAAGTTACTGCAAACATCGGCACCAACCAGCGGCAATGGGAAACTTCTTGCCGGAATAAAGGAGATCCAGCGGGATATCAAACAAGAGGTGGAGAATATGAGGCAGATGACAAAGATAAATAAAGAGATTCTGCGAGACATCAAAGCGGTAAGAGAAATTCTAACAACTGAAAGAGAGACGACCCAAAACAAACCAGCACAAGAAACAGAAAAGCACACAGAGAAACCGCAAGATGACATCCAACAGGAGGACGAGCCAGAACATGTAGACAAAGCCAGCAACCCAGCCACGACAGTACTCCGCCAGACATCCGAAGAAAACCGAGATGAGCACACTGATGTCGGCATAAAGGGCGACCCGAGGAAAGAAATAGTGTTCCCTGAGATAACGAGGTAATACGAACCCAAGTGCGAGGAATACAGAAAGCGCATGGAAGAAAAAGAAAAGAAGTACAAGAAACTCAACGGGAAACCAATGCCCTGCAGTACCACTGTCATGGTTTGAATGACAGGCAGAAACAGATAAAATGATGAGCAAGTGCATCAGAAGATAAAATCAGAAGAATGTGAGAAAGTAGCACAATATAGCCCTTGGGCGAAACGTACAAGACGTCACAAGTGCGTAGATTAACAACCAAACGGTTGTTTTAGGGCATTCGCTTTCCAACTAACACACAACTCACACGTAGGAGTTTATATTAGCTAGCTCACACCTAGTCTACAATGTACAGCTTTAGTTGGTTAGTTTAGACAAGGATAGAGAGGATGATAACGACAACGCAGGCTTAGACATGCAATTCTACCTCGTCGAATGAGCGGCGTAAAGTATCTTCTGCTCAGCGTCATGTACGCTCACGAAGGCGCAACTGAGTCCAGCCAACGGACATTGGCTGACATTGACAGATCCGAGTTCAGTTCGGATCATAGTCTGGAGTAGCCGCTTCTGACACCACAGACACAGGTAACGATAGATAAAGCTAGTCACCCAACATCCCGCCGGATAGGAGTAGATTTGTTGGAACAGTACGACTGTGTCAAAGGTATGAGAGAACCTGAAGGTTTCATCATTATCATATTCACTAAATATTCGTCATCTGTTACCGGCCAGCTGTAGAATATAAATAGCTTATCACATCACAGAAGCGTATTGGAGTTATTTATGGGTATGACAGTTGTCTCGTCCTGTCCAAGTGAGTGCAACTAGATAGGCAGGATAGTCAGCTCTCAGTGAACCTTATAACGAACCAGATCACAGCGAGTCCTCTAAATGATGAGAAACCTAAGCAGAGAACCCGCATTGTGACAACCGCCACAATGCTAGATAAAAAAAAAACTCACAGATGAATACACATAGCAATACTACTTTGAAGACGGAGAAATCATACCATGGCTGAGCGCGGAGGAAGCAAGCAAAAGACAGCAAGAACTCAAACGTGGAAAGCAGACTGAAAAAAAAACGTAAAGAGGCATATCACATCGAAAAGCTTCTACAGTTACTTCACAACTGAGAAGACAAAAATACCAAATAAAAAGTCCTTTTAAGGACTGCAACCAGTCAAGCCAGGAGCTTGCGCCAACAAAGAAAACCACAAAAGGAAACATGCACAAAGGACAGCCGCCGATCGATCCCCCGGCTTACGATGCATGGAGTCGGATAACGAAAAGTCCTTACAAAGACTGCAGCCAGTCAAGCCAGACGAGCCAGGAGCCTACACCAACAAAGAAAACCACAAGAACAGACGAGCACAAAGGATAGCCGCCGATCGATCCCCCAGCTGACGTCACAGACACAAACGCTACTTAACCAGTCCGAAATAGGACTCACAAGACAAGAATTAGGGTGAATAAACCCACAAAAACCACGGACCTCAACAATAACCACTGCTGATGAAGCAGGTTAGACGAGGCCGAATTTGGAATTTTTGTTTTTGAAAATTGGAATTGGAATTAGAATAAACAAAACTAACTAAATTAAATGTTACTAAATCTAAAAGCTCCATTGCTGGTGTTGATCTAATGTTATTGATGTAACAGCTTCCAGTGTTGCCATCTCCCTTTGATGAAAAAGCACCAAAATCGAACCAAAAAAGCACTAAAAAGCACCAACATTTTTTGGGAAGCACCAAAAAATGCACCAACTGTTGTTATTACAAATGTAACAAGGTAGCACAGTATAATTTAATATTATCACTTCATATTACAATGAAGTTTATTCCAGATCCGCCAAATCCCAATCAGAACTACTTTCGAGCCAAAAAAAAGCACCAAATTGCAATACTATTTTTTGGGAAATCACTACAACAAGCGCTGGTGGTATTCATTCAAAATGTTATAAAGTAGCACATTATAATGTATTATTATCACTGAATATTAGAATGAAGTTTATTCCAGATCTGCCAAATCCCAGTCAAACAACTCCTGTTCAGTTTCTGTGGCTATTTCCTGCTGTGTTTGCTCCTGCGATGATGCGGATGAGGAGGATGATTGAAAGAAACATGTATATGCCTCCTGTGATCCAATTTTTCGCAGAATATCCTTAGGTAGTTTATAATCATGGCAGCATTTGCCATATCTCTTAATTCCATATCTAATAGTCAAAACAGCTGTCAAACTCTTGATGCTCAGTCTGTTCCGCAATTTTGATTTTATAACTCCCATCTGACTGAAAATACGCTCCACGTCCGCATTAGAATGAGGTAAAATGATCACAGTTAAAGCTAAAACTGTTAGATCTTGAAAAGGATTTCTAACGGTGGCGTCCCTGTATGAGACTATTTTAAGCCTATATCTGCCCACAGTCCAAGTGTGTCAGAGGGATGTGTCCACTGCATATGATGAAGTTTTCTCCACTGGAAATCGAGGCGGGTGAGAGTAGCTGCATCTTCTAGAAACATTTTAGCAAGATCAAATATACAGGGCATCATTGGCTGTAGACATTCACTTCCACTAAGACATGACATGGACTGCAACACTCGAACGTTATCGGGTGTACGTAAACGCATCTGTGTCAATAGCTCTATTAAACACTGGATGCACCTTCCACGATTTTCTTTCTCAAACTCATAACCTAGATTGGGATTAGGATCTAAATAATCTTGAAAAGCATCACTTTCTGTTATTCCCGCCCCCCCCCCCCCCCCCCCCCCCCCCCCTCCCCTCAGGAATAGCAATCTTTGAACTGATAGAATCAATGAGCTGGACAAGATCGCTGAGTAGTTTTGTTGGATCCTGTATATCTGCTTCGAACTTCTCTTTCACACTTTGAACTTCTCCGAGAATGTGCTTGAGAAATATGAGATACTAGCTGACCCGGCCCGGCTTCGCCCAGTCCTTTTTGGGGAGCATCTCATTTAATTCATATAAGTAGTCATATAAGTTCCCGTTCCCGTTACCGACTGTCTGTCTGTCTGGCTGTCTGTCTGTCTGTCTGTCTGTCTGTCTGTCTGTCTGTCTGTCTGTCTGTCTGACCCGGCCCGTCTTCGCCCAGACCCTGATGGGGAGCATCTCATTTAATTCATATAAGTAGTCATATAAGTTCCCGTTCCGACTATCTATCTGTCTGTCTGTCTGACCCGGCCTGGCATCGCCCAACACCTGATGGGGAGCATCTCATTTAATTCATATAAGTAGTCATATAAGTTCCCGTTCCCGACTGTCTGTCTGTCTGTCTGTCTGTCTGTCTGTCTGTCTGTCTGTCTGTCTGTCTGTCTATCTATCTATCTATCTGTCTGTCTGTCTGACCCGGCCCAGCCCATGGTGGAGAGCATCTCATTTAAATTATATAAGTAGTCATATAAGATCCCGTTCCCGACTATCTGTCTGACTGTCTGTCTGTCTTGGGTAAATGTAGGAGGGAGGAGGAAGAGGGAGGTGGAGGAGGGAAGAGGAGGGAGGAGGAGGGAGGAGACAGGAGGAGTAGGGAGGAATAGGAGGGAGGAGGAGGGATTAGGAGGAGGGAGGAGTAGGGTGGAGGAGGAGGCGAGGAGGAGGGAGGAGGAAGAGGGAGGAGGAGGGAGAAGGAGGGAGGAGGAGAACGCAGGAGGAGAAGGGAGCAGGAGGAGGAGAGGGAGGAGGAGGGAGAGGGAGGAGGAGGGAGGAGGAGGAGAGAGTAGGAGGAGGGAGGAGGCGGAGGGAGAAGGAAGAGGGAGGAGGGAGAAGGAGGAGAAGGAGGGGGAGGAGGAGGAGGGAAGAGGAGGAGGGGAGGAGGAGGAGGGAGGAGGAGGAATGTGAAGGGAGGAGGAGGGAGGAGGTAGAGGGAGGAGGAGGAGGAGGAGGCGGAGAGAGGGGGAGGAGGGCGGAGGAGGAAGAGGGAGGAGGAGGAATGTGAAGGGAGGAGGAGGGAGGAGGTAGAGGGAGGAGGAGGAGGAGGTAGAGGGAGGAGGAGGGAGGGAGGAGGCGGAGAGAAGGAGGAGGAAGGAGGAGGGGGAGGAGGGAGGAGGAGGGAGGAGGAAGAAGGAGGAGGAGGGAGGAGGAGTGATGAGGAGGAGGGAGGAGGAGGAGGGAGGAGGAGAGAGGAGGAGGAGGGAGGAGGAGGGATGAGGAGGAGGGAGGAGGAGGAAGAGGGAGGAGGAGGAATGTGAAGGGAGGAGGAGGGAGGAGGTAGAGGGAGGAGGAGGAGGGAGGAGGAGGAGTGAGGAGGAGGAGAGGAAGGAGGAGGGGGAGGAGGGAGGAGGAGGAGGAGGGAGGAAGAAGGAGGAGGAGGGAGAAGGAGGGATGAGGAGGAGGAGGGAGGAGGAGGAAGAGGGAGGAGGAGGAATGTGAAGGGAGGAGGAGGTAGAGGGAGGAGGAGGAGGGAGGAGAGAAGGGAGGAGGAGGGATGAGGAGGAGGGAGGAGGAGGAAGAGGAGGAGGAGGAATGTGAAGGGAGGAGGAGGGAGGAGGTAGAGGGAGGAGGAGGGAGGAGGAGGAGTGAGGAGGAGGAGAGGGAGGAGGAGGAAGGAGGAGGGGAGGAGGGAGGAGGAGGAGGAGGGAGGAAGAAGGAGGAGGAGGGAGAAGGAGGGATGAGGAGGAGGAGGGAGGAGGAGGAAGAGGGAGGAGGAGGAATGTGAAGGGAGGAGGAGGGATAGGGAGGAGGGGGAGGGGAAGAGGAAGAGGGTAGGAGGAAGAGTGGAGAGGAGGAGGGAGGAGGTAGAGGGAGGAGGAGGAGGGAGGAAAAGGGAGGAGGAGGAGGAGAGAGGAGGAGGAGGGAGGAGGTAGGAGGAGGAGGAAGAGGGTGGAGGAGGGAGGAGAAGGAAGGAGGAGGAAGAAGGAGGAGGAAGAGGGAGGAGGAGGATGGAGGAGGGAGAGGGAGGAAGAGGGAGGAGGAGGAAGGAGGAGGAAGAGGAAGGAGGAGGAAGAGGGAGGAGGAGGAAGAGGGAGGAGGAGGATGGAGGAGGGAGAGGGAGGAGGGGAAGAGGAAGAGGGTAGGAGGAGGAGGGGAGAGGAGGAGAAGAAGGGAGAAGGAGGGAGGAGGAGAAGGAGGAGGAGGGAGGAGGAGGGGAGAGGAGGAGGGAGGAGGCAGAGGGAGAAGAAGGAAGGAGGAGGAGGAAGGAGGGAGAGGAAAGAGGGAGAATGAGGAGGGGAGGAAGGAAAGGGAGGTGGAAGAGGAGGAGGAGGGAGGAGGAAAGAGGTAGGGGGAGGAGGAGGTAGAGGGAGGAGGAGGAGGAAGGAAAGGGAGGAGGAAGAGGAGGAGAAGGGAGGAGGAGGGTGGAGGGAGGAGGAGGAGGTAGAGGGAGGAGGTAGGAGGAGGAAGAGGGAAGAGGGAGAAGAAGGGAGAAGGAGGAGGGAGGATGATGAGGGAGAAGGAGGCAGGAGGAGGAGGAGTGAGGCAGGATGAGGAGGAGGGATGAGGAGGGAGAGGGAGGAGGAGGGAAGATGAGGGAGGAGGGGGGAGGAGGCGGAGGGAGTAGGAGGGAGGAGGATGGAGGAGGAGGGGAGAGGAAGAGGGAGAAGGAAGAGGGAGAAGGAGGAGGGAGGAGGAGGGAGAGGGATGAGAGGGAGGAGGAAGAGGAGGAGGGTGGAGGGAGGAGGTAGAGGGAGGAGGAGGGAGGAGAAGAGAGGAGGAGAGAGTTCGCCATTCCGAATTCATACTCGTCTAGTTCTTCCCTTCTACACGACTGTAGATAACTTCCTTACACATAAAAAGATGAATTGTTATTGATATTGCCGTGGCATGGAGGAATATCAGCAGCAGAGTTGATCCAAAAAACCAAAGACTGAGATCTACGGAGAGCCATGAACGCCTACGCCAGCCGGCACGGCACTTGATGATGATGATTGCCGTGTGACGATTCTGTGTAGTCACGTCATTTTCTTCCCTTTCCCTAGCGTTTTGGTTCGGGGATTCTTTCATCATCATCATCATATATTTACGTACGTATTTTGGGAGGGGGAGGAGGGAGGAGGAGGAAGAAGAAAAAAAAACTATGACAGTTGACAGCTCTGGAATGAAAGGAAGGCGTGTAGAAAATTTCATCTCAATCGGATGGGCCGTTCGCGAACAAATAAAGGACATACATATTTACATACATATATACATACACTTTGTTTTATAGATATAGACACATAGTTTTTCATGTCGCTAAACATAGAATGTAGAAGTTCTGCTGTATAACAGAGCTCGTTGAGTCTTGCTACATCAAAATGAGTTCTGAGCTCGACTCACTGCTGCAATATTCTAAAAATGGCAGATTGAATGGACATCCATCGTGTCTGGCTTAATTGAACAATCTTCAGCGGATGTTGTCCATCATTTATTGAAGCAAAAAGCTCCCTGTACTTTGCTTGACGAAGACTTGAGTGAGAAAACCAGTTATATGTTTCTCTAATCATGAACTCTATGTTCCTGGGCAGACAAGCAGCTGCAGCCTGTGACACTGCCAGCTGAAGGGAATGACAAACACACCTAATTAGTACCAGATGAGGAACTTCGGATTTTAATTTTGTATATACTCCTTTGTTTACACCTGTCATGACAGACGCATTGTCAGTGCCGAGTGCAATTAGTCTTTGTAACTCAAATCCATTCTTGTTTAAACAATCTTTTAACGCATTGCAAATTGACTGTGCGTTGCAGTCACTCAGTTCAACTAAATCTAAGTAAGTAACCACAAACTGCTTTCTTGTCTCTGAATAGTACCTAATAGCTACTCCAAGTAGCTTAGTTTCAGAAATGCATTGCTCTCATCAATCACTAAGCTGTATTTACTTTTGCCAATATCAGCTGTCAAGTCTGTTGTAAATTAGGGTGCAAGTACATTTGAAATAACTGCTCTGCACTTAGTTCTCCTAAGCTTAAAGTTCTTGCAACCTTTGCTGTCACCAAAGTGTACCTTGCAGAGTTCACTTAAATGGTCAACAACGCGAAGCGAACAATGGCCAGCTATGAACAAAGGCATGCATCCTTCTGTTTCTTTGACATCATCTTTCAGTTTGTCAAATGCAATTGTTGTTTGCCTTTTTGTACTGAATGGTTGTTCGGCTTTCTGATGTTTCGTTGTATTCTTGTGCCTCTCAATATCATTTAAGCTGGCTGCAATTGAACATTTGCAGTATTTGCAAAAACACTTAATATTATCCCCTTCTACTTTTAACAACCATTTTTGAAATCTCGTGTCACTGAGCCACTGCTCTCTGAAATGTTGACAATATTTTTTGCTCATGGTGAAAGACAATTAAGCTTAAATGAAAGGACAATGTAGACACCACAAAATTATGAATTCGATTACAAGCTATTATATTGACGTTTGGACTTGTCTGCAAGATGGCGTTCGCTTTCAGCTAAATCGTATTAAAGGGAGTTAAATTAGTTGAATATTGCGCGGTAACGTACTAAGACTGTTTTACTCCCTCGCTTCAGTTCAAATTCGGCTTTTTAGTGTTCCCAAAATGATTTTTAAAGTAATTTTACCCACCCCAAAAAAGCACCAAAAAGCACCCCAAAAATTTGTGAAGCACTAAATTTTCGCGGCCGCGTTAACGCAAAATTTTCGCACTGAATGACTTGAAAAAGCACAAAATTTAGTGCGAAAAGCACTAAAATGGCAACACTGATTCTCACACTGTGGTGTCCATACCACCTTGTTGGGTCTGCCCTTCTGTGTTAATGCAGTCAACATTGATGTGATGGATGATAAGTTTTTAATAAATGTATTATACAAGTTTGCTAGCCTGAGTAAACTCCTAATCTGCTTCTTCACATTAGGTATCTGAATGTCTAGAATCTTCACATTTGTGTCTTCAAGTTTTAATAATCCACTACCAATACCATATCCAAGGAAACCTATTTCCTCATATCCAATTTGGACTTTGGAAGCTTTAACAGTCAGGTTATGTTTCCTCAGGCTCTTAAACAAGGACTCTAATCCTGCAACATTTTTCTCCCGCTCGCTTGCTTTGAACTCAAGCACTGTCCATACACACTATTTATAATAGTTGTGAACTGAATATTGCGTGTTGACTAGCTTTCCCTATTAACATTGTCCCTCGCCATCAGGTGAACCCACCCCGACGTCAGAGGTAATCCTGCAAACATGATCTTCCATGTTTTTACTAAACAGGCAAATGTCATCTATATAACTGATAATGTCTCTGCATCCCTGTGACAGTGTTCTCATCATCCTAACGAATGTCACTGGTAAATTAACAAACCCGAAAGGCATATAGTTCACATGGCATAGACTCTGTGGGGTGGCAAAAGCTGTTAGTGGTTTGACTGATTCACTCATGGATATTTGCCATTACCCTTTCGCCAGATCCAGTTTGCTAAAATACTTTGCAGATATCTGCGTCAGTAAATCATCAGTACTGATCATGGGCTCAGGATCCACAATAGTGACACTGTTCAGCCTCCTAAAATCTATACATAATCTCAGATTATTGTCCTTCTTTCTAATGACTACCGTGGGAAAAGAGTATGGAGAGTGATCTACAAATTATCCCGATTTTCAGTAACTCTGTTATCTCACTATCTACAGCTGAGAGCCATTCCACACGAAACATTCCTTTCTCCACCTTACTAAGCATACTCTTTGAGTCCGTACTTTTGAATGAATGTGAAGCGTGGACAATGAGCAGTCAAGCTGAAAAACATCTGATGGCTGTGGAAATGAGGTTTCTGAGGAAAATGCAAAGAATACCATGATCGTATCGAAAAACCAATGACCAAGTCCAACAAGAAACAAATAAAAATAAAAATCGTACACTAATTACAGAAATTAGACGTAGACAGTCAAGATTTTCTTTGGACATGTTGTAAGAAGAAATACATTAGAGAACTTGGTGACAACTGGCAAGATCGAGGGAAAGAGATCAAGGGGAAGACAGAGAAGTAAATACCTGGATAGCCTGGCCACGTGGCATAGTCGAGATAGGAACAACGAGCTGATCCACGACTCTAATAATCGAGTGAAATGGCGAATCATGACCACCCACGCTTACCCGCATGACACTTGTGGTGTAGGACATGTGGAGGGAGAGTGGTCTTAGTCCTGAGGAATTAAGGCTGCTTGGCTAGTGCAGCCGCCTAGAACTGTGCAGGTCAGGGTTTTCCGGATTCTAACTCGGGTCTCCAGAATAGAAGCCCTGCGTTCTAGTCAATCCTTGGTGAGGCGCTGTCGTCGTTACTGTCATTGTCATCTACTCCCTATAGTACGAGGGTAAGTTAATAAGTAAGTCCAAAAGGGCTGTAGAAAAAAAAATAAACCTAAAAAAAAACCCTTTTTTATTTAAAAAAACTTTAAAAAACCCCCAGTTTTTAATTTTTTTAAAAAAACCTTTTTTACATTTTCCCTTTTTATTACTAAAAAT
>JACEFZ010019924.1:17500-26219 GCA_014155875.1 Cepaea nemoralis | reverse complement strand
TTTGGGGTTGACAAAATTAACCCACTTCTCCGACCCGGTCTTTTTGGTTAGAGCTTGAAGTGCTCTTGTTTCCCCTCCTTCTTTTTCTCTAAAATATCCTCTGTTTTTTTTCCCCCAAAGGGGCCCCCACTTTTTTGTTCCTGATTTTTTGGCTTTCTTCTTGTAATTTTTTTTCTCTTGATTTTTGGGAGTTGGGGGAAAAGGGTTTTTCCCCCTGCCTCCCCATGTACCTCCAAACCGTTCTGCTAATTTAGTCACAGGCCCAATACGTTCCCTCCTTGTTCTCCCAAAGTCCTGAGAGGTTTAGACTTTTTTCTTCTTCAGCGGGTCGACCACCAGAGCTCTTCCAGACTCTCTATCATTTTGGCAAACCCGGGCCAAATCCATCACTTAGGGAATAAGTTTTAAAGACCCCAACTGTACGGAAAACAACTCCCCGGGTTTTTCTCGTTTCGCCTCAAAAATTTTTTCCCGGGGTGGGAAATGGAAAACCCTTTCAAATCGTTTTCAGCAGAGCCGTCTTTAACTCATCATAATTGTTCTCATGTCCTGGTGGCAGGCGAGTATAAACCTCGTATCCCGTCCCGCGTAAATCCCTGGGATAGCTTAAGATTCCATTTGTTACGCTCCAGACCCATAGCAACTGACAAAGCCTCGAAGCGTTGAAGGTATTGATCAATCTTCTCTTTGTCCTCCTCGTAGACCGCTAAAGGAAACTTCATAGCATGGTACCCATGTCCACCTACTGGTGTTGATCCTGGGATGGAGGAACCTCCAACTGCTCCCTCAGTTTCTCCATTAGATTGACTCTTCAACTCGAGTTCCCTCATCCGGTACTCGTGCTCCCTTTTCTGTGCTTCTTGTTCAGCTTCTAATTTCCTAGCTGCTTGTTCAGCTTCAAATTTCCTAGCTGCTTGCTGAGCTTCCAATTTCCTAGCTGCTTGCTCAGCTTCCAATTCCATCCTTCTCAAATCCAACTCGGCCTTTCGATCTTCCCGTTCTGCTTGACGATACTCTCTCTCCACTTCCTGTATGTAATCCGTTAGAGCAGACCCCGCCAATCCCATTTCTTCCCCCCTTGCCTTTAATTCTGCTGTGCTAAGTTTAGGGGTGGCCATTATACAGAGAGGTAAGCTAGCCGGTCTAGTACAATATAACTGCAAATTACTATACAGATATATGAACAAGTACTATAAATCTAGATATTACCACACACAGCACATTCACGCAGTGACAAGAGTAGAATCAGGACCACAGACCTATGCAGACGTGTGAAGTGTGAACAGGTAAGATTTTAATCCTAACCCCTATCCACATTCACTCTAGCTGGATTCTCCAAAATGATATCTCCCTTTTATAACTAAGGATCCCGTGTCAAAAGACCCCGTTGTCAGAAGATCCCACTGTCAAAGGTTCCTGCTTGCAGGAGATCTCGCTGTCCAAGGATTCCGTTTACGGGAGATCCCGCTGTCCAAAGATTCCGTTTACGAGAGATCCCGCTGTCCCAATATCACGTTTACGAGAGATCCCGCTGTCCAAAGATCACGTTTACGAGCCCCCAATAATGTCGTGTCCTCCTTTAAAGTGTCGTCCCTGGAGTGAGGAGATCCGACACCCACATTATAATATTTTTTTCCTCTCAATATTCTGGAGAATCCACCAGCTTCCGTCCAACACACTCCATCAGCCTATGGACACCTTTTCCTATCACTTGCACACTGTCGTACTATGCCCCCTTCTCATACTTCCCCAACGCAACATACTCAACAACTCTTGCTTCTAAAAATTAATAAAGATTAATTTATTAAAATAAAAGTGTAACGTATATGAGACGTGTATGTGAAGAAAATGTGTGACGTGTTCTATAAAGTGTGTAGACTCTGACTCTCAGACAGCAACCCAGTCAGCTGATCCCAGCAAAGATAGACCACAGCACGTTACGTCAGAACATGTACTTCTCACCCGTTGCCGAAACCATCTTGCCGGATACTGCTTTGCCTCTGTAGACCTCTGGTAATCCAATTTCATGAACATCCGAAATAGACACCGGTGGTATTAACAGTTAATCATGGACCGGTTGCACTCTACACAATGTCCGTTCCTAACGTTCCTTAACGAACTGCACAAGTCTTTTGTAGTGTGTACGCAGTTAGTTAGTTAGTTAGTTAGTCGACAGATCATCCTCGTTGCACATCGAACCCTTCAGTCCATAAGTGCTAATTACTAATGTTAATTGTTACTGTACTAACACTAGGTACTCTTAGCCGGTTCTCGGTTCGTTACTACTGTCTGATGCTGTGTGGTGCATCAGTATGCATCACTCTCTTTGATGAATCAATTTCCTTCTAGCGTAAGTTACGTTTCTGTATGCAACTTTATTGACTCTTGAACTGGTGTTCTTCAGAATGGGTTTTTTAATTCTTTCCCAAAACTTGTAGAGTTTCCTTGGATCTGGTAGGGAACCTAGGATAGAAACAACACATCTGGTGATAGTACTAGTCACTGATCCCTTCGGCTGAGTGTAAGCCTATCACCTTGCTTAATGATCTTTAGCTAACTAGACTTAGTCATAGAGCAGATTAGCTACCCACCTAGAGCCGAATCAGGCTATGACAAAGAAAAAATCAGCAAACAGAATGCGGAACCCCGCCCACCAGGGACACCTACGGGAAGATCCCAATTATCCCTCATTACTCAATTCTCAACTAGTAAAGCTTATCAACACTTCACTAATCTATTTTAGCTAACAGAGCCAAGTATCACTTCACTACTCTAGCTAGTTTCCACTAACAGTGCTAATCATCACACTATAGTTTAACAAGGCTACTGCCTAAAGTAATTATAACGAATATATTATAATAGGTTATACCTTAAATGGCACTACTGCAGTCCTATCAATCATATCTACATCTGCCATTATAGGCACGTGCAAAATTAAGTCACTAATTAACACACGGTAGATATTATTTCCACTAAGCACTGCAGTGCCCTGGCACTCTGACTAGAGCATTTTTCAAGTCCACCCTAGTTGATCCCAACTCGGGTTTATATGGTAAACTACCAAAGTTGGCCACGTGACGTTATCCTTTATGCCCCCACACAGGTGGCACAGTGGCAGATCATCCCTTGTCAAGAATCCATTTTCCTGGCTTTAGTCCTGTCAAAGTTGTCAGTAATAGTTTAGATTCTCAAACAAGCCAGCGAGTTTCTGTCGAGTTACAACAAAGAGTTGCAAATAACCCCGTCAATCCTCTCGATGTGCCGGAAACCAAGAATTGACAGATGCACTGTTTTCTCCCTAGTCGGGCACTTCCGACCTGTTGATAAACTGTCAATCTTCTGTTCCGTGGTGACAATCCCAGCAGCCATTTCCGTCTGATGTCCGGCAGTATAGATGACAAACGGAACCATTCCATATCCTAAGCCGACAATCATATGTGATTCTAACTGTTAATGAACTGCCAACTCGATGTATCCATTCCTTCTCACTCACCACCAAATGTGTTTATGGGCTGACACGATGTAACCTGTGCAGCTGTGTTTACTCTGTTAGTACGACTGTTGTGGCCTAGAAAATATACGCCACGCAAACGTCGGTATTATTAGCTGGTTAACTCATGGCGCTCGTGACAGGGGGTGGGGGAGGACTTCCCCACCGGTTGAGAACCACTGTTCTACAACATACATGTAATACTTTACTGACTTTCTACAACATACAGCAGGTAATACTTTACTTACAACTTACAACATACAGTTAATATCTTACTAACATTCTACACCACACATGTAATACTTTACTGACTTTCTACAACATACAACAGGTAATACTTTACTTACAACTTACAACATACAGTTAATATGTTACTGACATTCCACAACATACATGTAATACTTTACTGACATACTACAGGATACAGATAATACTTCACATACATTCTACAACATAAATGTAATACTTTACTGACATACTACATCATACAATAGGTATTACTTTATCTACACTTTACAACATACAGTTAATACTTTACGTAAATTCTACAACATACAGGTAATACTCTACTAACATACTACACTATATAGTTAATACATTACTGACATTCTATAACATACATATAATACTTTACTGACATTCTATAACATACATGTGATACTTTACTGACATTCCACAACATACATGTAATACTTTATTGACATTCTACAACATATATGTAATACTTTACTGACATTCTACAACATATATGTAATACATTACTGACATTCTACAACATACAAGTAATACTTTACTGACATTCCACAACATACATGTAATACTTTACTGACATTCTACAACATATATGTAATACTTTACTGATATTCTACAACATATAAGTTATACATTACTGTCATTCTACAACATACATGTAATACTTTACTGACATTCTACAACATAAATGTAATACTTTACTGACATTCTACAACATACATGTAATACTTTACTGACATTCTACAACATACATGTAATACTTTACTGACATTCTACAACATACATGTAATACTTTACTGACATTCTACAACATACATGTAATACTTTACTGACATTCTACAACATACATGTAATACTTTACTGACATTCTACAACATACATGTAATACTTTACTGACATTCTACAACATATAAGTTATACTTTACTGACATTCTACAACATACGTGTAATACTTTACTCACTTTCTAAAACATACAAGAGGTAATACTTTAGTTACACTTTACAACATACAGATAATATCTTACTGACATTCCACAACATATATGTTATACTTTACTGATATTATACAACATAAATGTAATACTTTACTGACATTCTACAGCATAAAGGTAATATTTTACTGACAATCTACAACATACAGGTAATACTTTACTGACATACTACAGCATACAGGTAATACTTTACTAACATACTTCAACATACAGGTAATACTTTACTGACATACTACAGCATACAGGTAATACTTTACTGACATACTTCAACATACAGGTAATACTTTACTAACAATATATGACATACAGTTAATATCTTACTGACATTCCACAACATATATTTTATACTTTACTGACATTATACAACATAAATGTAATACTATACTGACATTCTACAACATACATGTAATACTTATTACACTTTACAGCAAACAGTTAATATCTTACTGACATTCTACAACATACAAGGGGCTTCTCATAAGTCTTCAGCCTGACCATGAAGGATTAGGCGGAGAAAATTGAAATTTGGCACATGTATAGCTCATTTAATTTGTCATGGACATATGAATTATGAATGTCCCACCTTTACTAGTTTTCTCGAGATGGTGCATGGCACAACACACCCTATTGACAAGATCTGCACATCCAACGGTTTGTCAGAATAATGGAGAAATCAGACGCCAGGGCTGTGATAAATTTCTTGATGTTACAGGGTAAAACACCTACAGAAATACACAGGGAGATGGGGCCAGTGTTTGAGGAAGACTGTCCTTCGTATGCTTCTGTGAAAAAAATTGGTGTTTGCAGTTTAAGTGTGGCCGTTCCCAAGTTGCAGATCTGTCAAGACCAGGACGACCGTCCTCAGAGTGCAATGATGCAAATGCTGCAAAAGTGAAGAAAATCATAGGCCAGGGCAGAAAAATGAAAATTGCAGAGATATCGGGTTCAGCAAAACTGAGTAAGAGTACAGTTTTTAGAATTTTACACAACAGACCGAACATGAGAAAAGTGTGTCCCCCGCGCCTGCTGACATGTGAACAAAAACAAACACGGGTTGATTTCTGTGGTCAGTTGTTCAACATGTGGTAGTCGAAAAACATGTAAAAGACCATGGGGACGGTAGATGAGATTTGGATTCACCAAATCGTAAAAAACAGCTGAAAGGAAATCAATCGTCCTGACAGTGACGAAGATGTCAGACTTGCTTGTGATAACTGGTTTAGGTCGAAAAAATAGGTTGTTTTATTCTGAACGACTTTTCAAGGTTACGCAGAGATGGCAGAAATGCATAAATTCAGGTGGTGGCTACACTGAGAAGAAATAAGCACTGTGCCAAATTTCAATTTTCTCCGCCTACTCCTTCATGGTCAGGCTAAAGCCTTATGAGAAGCCCCTTGTATACGTTATACTTTACTGACATTCCGCAACATAAATGTAATACTTGATTGACATACTACAACAAACAGATAATACTTTACTGACATTCTAAGGATACAGGTAATACCTTACTAACATTCAACAACACATAGGTAACACTTTACTTACATTCTACAAAATACAGGTAATATTTTACTAACATTCTACAACATACATGTAATACTTTACATACATGCTACAACATATAGGTAATATTTTACCCACATTCTACAAAATACATGTACCACTGTACATAAATTATACAACATATAAGTAATACCTTACGGACATTTAACAACAATACAGGTACTGCTTTACATACATTCTACACCATACAGGCAATACTTTACTTACATTATACAAAATACATGTAATACTTTTCTGACATTCTAGAAAATACAGGTAATACTTTACTTACATTCTACAAAGTACATGTAATACTTTACTTACATACTACAACGTACAGGAAATACTGGGCACTTACCTGAAGCTGGAATATGCAAGTGGTAATTCTCTGCAACCGGTCACTGCTGGCTTGCACACAATGACCATGTGTTTATTCCTACGTGGGTCACACATGGGTGTCTGTGATATCCACCCCCAATTGTCTATTCCTACGTGGGTCACACATGGGTGTCTGTGATATCCACCTCCAATTGTCTATTCCTACGTGGGTCACACACATGATGATGTTTCACTTGGGGGTCTACACCGCGCTCACATAGTTTTTCTCGAGAAGTCGTTGAAGTTGGCCTTAACCAGGGTCGTGTCGTGCTATGATACAGAGAGGCGGCCGCATCAAGCGGCACCGTAAGGGGGCTTCATAAGTAGGCAGCATTTTAAAAGAAATAAAATGTTAGAGGCGGCATTTCGAAGACTTACATCAAATCTACCGCACGGTATTGGCCTTAACCATGATGTTTTTTAAAACTGTAAATAATCCAACAACACTTTGTATCCAGTGAATAAACACAAGAAGGCACGGGTAGATGGAGTGGACATGTGGATGGTCCAACGATGTAACGGTGCGAATGACTTGCCTCAAGTGAATGATTTCTATTTGACATTTTACTGCTAGAATTATTTACATGTTTATTCACACGTGACGTCTAGCTGTATTTTGATTTGTTGTCTCTTTTCCGTCGTAATTGTGATCTAAACACTACTCAGAGTTTTTGAAACGCGTGTCACTGTCTACACATTTAGATCTACACATTCATGCCTAGAGAAATCAAATAGAGGTGACTTGAGGGCACGAAGTGAAGATAACTCACAGAGAAATGAACGATCTCGGGACGACATTGTAGAAGTGGCAGGAGACTGCAACAGATAAGGCTTAGCGTAAGAATCAGTATAGGAATCACCAGGCTTACTGCATAGAGTTGAGCTCACCGAGTCAAGAATCGACATCACAGCTCTCGGGACATTATCATAGGCGCTCCGTCGTCAACTTTTCAACAAGCAGCGAAGAGTCTAAAACAGTGGTTCTCAACCAGTAGGGAAAGCACTTTACAACAACAGAAATGAGATTCCTGAGAAGAATACTCAATTTATCAAGAAAAGATAAGATCAGAAATTAAGAAATCAGGACTAAAGTGGGGGTTATAGCCGTGTTAGATTTTATTAGAAGGCAGCAAGTCAAATGGCTTGGTCATGCAAGTAGGTTACCAACTAACAGTATACCACAATAAGCAATGATGTACAGACCAGATGGAAGCAGAGGAAGAAGCCGACCACGTAAACGATGGACGCAGGGAATAACAGAATCCATGGGAATATCGATACATGAAGCCATAAGCGGGCACTCTCCCGCTGTTTATACTTCACCTCCACACCGCAAGGTACAAGAGGAACATGATGAGATGAGAGATGAGAACTGTGTCGTTAGCCGCTACACGCTGCGGGATGTACTGAGTACATCAGTGGTTCTCAACCGGTGGGGAATATCCCCCCCCCCCGTACTCCCACCCCCAGGGTTTATGGTTTCCGGGGGGGGGGGGGGGGGGGTTAAGATTATTTCAAGATCGCGTTAATACAAGAACCGATTGCTTCTTCTTCTTCTTCTTCGTTCATCCGGAGTTGTTTTTTTTCGGATGTGATTGCGTTGTGCCTGTTTACAGCAGAGCTGCGTTCTTGCGCCGTTAGGCCGACACATCCGACTTCTGCGGGCATTTGTTGACCGGGTTAACCTTCCCGGGGAACCGATTGCTTGATAGCTTCACTCTGTTTTCCTTTCCATACTTTACGGTTATGTACTTCTCGCCCTTCTGAAATTCATGTTGTAACGTAAGTAGACCCGCAAATCACGTTTTATGTAGACGCCTAGACTTGTTCTAGTATGTGTTATTAAATTTAGCTTCCATATTTACGTAAACTATGTAGGGGCGGGAGGAATTTATAGGGATGAAATACGAAAAAAAGGGTGGGGGGAGCATTCTGAACTTATGGTGAAGGGGTGCATGGGCCAAAAATGTTGAGAACCGCTGCTCTAGACCATGCCGAGGTCTTAATGGCAAACTACAGAGGGTAAAGTTGCCGCGAAAGTCACAAACAGTCAGAATATGCTGGG
>JACEFZ010019924.1:0-15000 GCA_014155875.1 Cepaea nemoralis | reverse complement strand
GCATCCACCTTATCGCGGCAAAATTGAATCAATCATGTCCACGTCTATAGAGGGCTTAATGTAGGCTGCTTCACGGCATATGCTCTATTGCAGTGTTTCCCAACCTTTTTGTGCTATTTCCCACTAAATGCCTTTCTAAAATTCTTAAGCCCTCCCCCTCCCTCCACCCCCCACAACATATGCATCATTTTTAATATTCAAAAATTGAAATGTTCACTAAAGAAACTTGAATTTTTTTATTTAGAAGGACTCACGGTTCCCAGAGGGGCCAGTCTCTTCCCCCCCCCCCCCCCCCCTTACAGGTCCCGCGTCCCAGCTCAAGACTGCCCAATCGCCGCGACTGACGTCCGTCAATCGATATGGACCCGAACGATCAGGACTTCTCATTGGCAAGGAACACCAAGCCTCCTAAAATCCAATGAGCAATAACCAATGTCAGTCGCGGCGATTGAGCAATGTTGAGCTATAGTACGGTGGGTGATGTTGTAATATTCTGTTATGATAATTTGGCGTGTCCAGTGTGTGCCGCGTGGTTACACACCCGCTTCACACGCCAGTGACTTTTCCGCTTCTTTTCCGGATCCGGTCAGTGATATGCACTACTGACGAGCTCAAACGAGAGCGAAACTCGAGTATAGTGCTTCTATATTGACTTGGATATGCCTTAGGTTCATACCAGAATACGATCAGCGTTGCCAGTAGCGGGTTGTGCTCAATATTTAAATTTCAAATCCCGAAACAACCAAATACACGGGGAATCGCGGTGGCGCAGTGCCTACAGGCTCACCTGTCTCGGGAAGTAGAAGTGGTCGGCGGGACACTGACAACATGACCCCAGTAAGTGCCGTCTGGTCTATAATAATATGGTTCTGCACCACATATCCAATGGGCCTTAATTTGTTAAATAGACCTGTACTCACTAAATGTACCTGTACTCACTAAATGTACCTGTACTCACTAAATGTACCTGTACTCACTAAATTGACCTGTACTTACTAAATGGACCTGTACTCACTAAATGTACCTGTACTCACTAAATAGACCTGTACCCACAAAATAGACTTGTATTTACGAAAAATGGCGCAAGTGCTACGGACGCAGTTCGTGATCCCGCATACCCGCGTTCAAAACACAGCTGCGCGATTTGGCAACAGTCCGCGTTACATTGGTTTTTTTTTAAAAACGAAATGTTATGGTTGTCGATCGTTCAGAAAGCAATGGCAAACTACTGAACGTAAACTCCCCTCTGCTGTGTGTCCACCGTGACCAGGTAGAGGGGCTTGCGCGTCTCAATGACCCCAAGAGCTATGCCGACGGTAGCACAGCTACTGGTAGGGCCACCCATGTCGGACAGGTCAAGGGAGAGGGACCAGACGAAGAGACACACAAACCTGGTGCCTTGTAGGTAGACTGGGGACAGTCAAAGGCTAGGGAAAGCACCCCAAATAAATGCTTGTCGAAATCGGATGTACTGAGCCACAGGCTTGACAAAGCAGTGCAACGTAACTTAATTCATGATGTCACAAATCAAAATTAATCGTTATGGTGCTAATCCCGCGAAGTCCCATCAGGCGGCGATAGTGCCGGGCCCCCTGCCTCGAGGGGGTCCACCCATGACTACTGGTGGTCACCTTCCCCTGTGCTGTGGAGTCAAGGCACAGAGGAGTAGGTTAAGAGCTACTGACCAAATACCCAGGACACTCAACATACTACAGTGGAATGCCGAAGGAGTTTACAAGAAGAAAGTCTCCCTAACACAGCGTCTTCATAAAGATAGAATAGATGTGGCATGCATTCAAGAGACACACCTCAACGCCAATCGCAAATTCTCAGTCAAATAAAATCAAAATCAAATCAACTTTATTAGGGTCACAAATTGGGCGCGCAGGCCCGTCTTACATTCGGCCCTTCCAATCACTCGTCTTTCGTTCATCAAGAGCATTATACATTTACATAGGAAGAAAAATAAACATTGTGAAATGAATGTTGTAAACATAAACAAGGCTTATTACAATGTTATGAAGCCCATCTCCCACCTATCCATACATCACCCCACCCACACAACACCCCCACCTACCGACACACACGCACACCAAGGGATACATACATACCCCACCAACCGACCCATCCCCCTTCCGCACATCCCCCACCCACACACACGGCCCTCACCTGATCCCCCAACAAAAACACACTCACCACCCACAAACATTCCCCCACCAACCCACACATCCCACGCCCATCCACATCCTACCCCACACATCCTCTCCCCACCCACACCTCAAACCACCCATCCCCCAGCCACATCTCCATCGACAACATATTCCCCACCCACACACACAATCCCCCACCAACTCACACATCGCACATCCACTCACACATCCCCAAACCATACACACACATCCCCACCAACTGACATGTCCCTACCCCCCCTCCCCACACACACACACACACACATCTCCCTAATCACCCATACATCCCCAATCCACACACACACACACCCCACCACCCACACATACAACTTCCACCCACCCACACATGCCTTAACCTAATCCCCCACCACACATCACATACACCCCCTACCACGCACTATTCCCAACCCACGCACCACACACACACATATCCCTCACTAACACATCCCCACTTACACACCACACACATATCCCCCACCCAGATACCACACAATATTCCCACCCACACCCACACAGATACCCTTACCCATCCACCCCACATACCCCTATTCACACCCCACACAAATCCCCCACCCACACACACATACCTCACCCACACAATATCACCAACCAACACACCACACACCTCTCCCCACCCACACACGCATTCCCTACCCGTCCACCAACACACACTCACTCACGCATACATCCTCCACTACGCACCCACACACCCCCACCCACCTCCAACCAAACATCTCTCGATCACAATACCCCTACCCCCACACACATCCTCCACCCACTCACACATCCCACCCCGACACATACAACTCCCTCACCCACCTACACATCCCTAAGCCACTCACACACCCCCACCCACACATTCCCCACCCACACACACACATCTCCCACCCACACTCCCCCACATACTTCCCCCAACCACCACAATCCCCTGCTCACCCACACATATACCCCACCCATACGCACATTACCCGCACCCATCACACACATCCCCCACACCACACACTATCCTCCACCCATACCACCACAAACATACCCTCCACCCACACATCATTCACACATCCCCCACCAACACACCGCACACATATCTCAAACCCACACACCATACACTTCTCCCCACCCGCCCTCCCATCCCAAATCCACCCAACATAATCCCCTACCCTCACAACCCCGCCTTCCACACATACTTCCTCAAACCATCCACATATCTCCACCCACATAAACACACATCCCCTGCATCCGTTCCATACACATATCCTCCACCCATACACACATCCCCCACACCCATTCCAACACCCCTACTTTCACCCCCACACATCCATCCACACATCCCACCAACACCCACAAATACCACTACCCACCAAAACCCACACACCCTAACCCATCCAAATGCATACCCCCACCCACACCCCCCACACCCACACATATCCCCACACTCACACACATCCTCCACATACACTCACACTTCCTCACATCTAGACACATACAAAATGTCTCACGATAGTATTGAAACTAGTATGAACAAACTCCCACACTTTACTCACACACATACACTGACACTTGTCATGAGCAGTCTCATAAAAATGTTAAACATGGAGAAAAATGTGTACACAAAATGTATGTGACGTAAAAGTAGTGATGCTCTCTCTCTCTCTCTCTCTCTCTCTCTCTCTCTCTCTCTCTCTCTCTCTCTCTCTCTCTCTCTCTCTCTCTCACACACACACACACACATTCACTCTCACGCTCACACATTCACTCTTCCGCTCATTCATTCACTCTCATGCATTCACTCTCCCGCTCACTCATTCACTCTCCCGCTCACTCATTCACTTTCCCGTTCACTCATTCACTCTCCCGCTCACTCATTCACTCTCCCGCTCACTCATTCACTCTCACGCTCACTCGTTCTGTCTCTCATTCACACTCACTGACTCGCTCGCTCAAACTACAGTAATGAACATGAGTTTATATTATGCATGATAAAATCAAATGGTATTTAACTGATAATATGACAGATGAGAATACACAAACATATGGATTCGCGTGTTACATAACATGCGTGTTACATGACATGCATCTGCTCAGCTCTCTCTCTCTCTCTCTCTCTCTCTCTCTCTCTCTCTCTCTCTCTCTCTGTATTCTTTCATATACACACACTCACACGCATGCGCGCGCTCTCACACACACACACACTAACACATCAACTCTCCCACTGTCTCACTCTCTAACACACAATCCTTCACATACACACACACACACTCACTCTCTCAATCACACTCTCTCGCACATACACATACACATGAACGCATGCACATGAACGCATGCACGCACGCATACACTCCCTCACTCACTCTCACACATACACGTACGAATGCATGCACTGACACATTCCCCCACCATTTCTCGCTCAATCACTCTCTCCACACACACGCATGCACGTGCGCACACACGCATTCACTCTCTCCCTCTCACTGACACCCACTTTCTCTCTCTCTCTCTCTCTCTCTCTCTCTCTCTCTCTCTCTCTCTCTCTCTCTCCCACACGCACACACATATATAGTGAACAATTATAGTTAAACAATTATAATGAACAATTATACCAGTAAATGAATTATGGTGGCATATAGTCGGTATGGATTAAGTATTGAAAGAGTTTTCGGTTAAATGTGTAGGGACTCATTGGAGTTTTCAGATCTGGAGGCAGATCATTCCATAAGTGAGCACTAGAATAGGCGAAACATGTTTTGTATAGGTCCAATCTAGGCTTTGAGACATGTAACAAATTTAGGCGCTTGCTTTTCATTGCATTAGATTGAATCATCGGCAGAAGATACTCTGGGGTATTTTGAGATATAATTTTATTCACTAATTTGGCTTTGTTGAAAAGGAAGCGCTTTTGTAGTGGTAGAAGTCTTAGATGACTGTACAAATTATTACTTTCAACGTGCTTTATGTCAGAAACCAGACGACAGAGGATATAAGGCCACACGTTTCGACCGCGAAGGATACAAAGGAGGGGTTCTAATACTTACACGAAATACAATACCTTGCAGCGAAGTATCTGGGATCTCTGACAACCAAACGGAAATTATAGGTGTTGATATAATGATAAAGGACGTAAAAATAAGAATCTACAATCTGTATAGCCCAGCAGATAAGGAAGGACCTTACACTCTCAAACATGAAAATAACTGACACAAACTGCATTATTGTCGGAGACTTTAATAGCCGTTCAGAAAGATGGGGATACCCAGATACTGACAAAAGAGGAGATTAATTTGAGGACTGGGAAATAGACTCAAATCTCCATCTACTCAACAAAGCGGATGACACACCGCACTTCTACTCCAGAACATGGCTTACCACTTCTACTCCAGACTTAGCTTTCTGCACAGGAGACATCCTCCACAAAATCGATCGCTATGTGCTGGACCAATTAGCAGATAGTGACCACAGACCAATCAAGCTTGTAATGAATATGGAGTATGTTCCACAGGAGCAAAAGCCCTTGCCCCGCTGGAATTACAAACGAGCAGATTGGGACAGATTTGCCATACTAACAGACAAATATTGTGAAAACATAAATACACGATATGGCAACATAAAGCAAATGGTGGAAAGTCTAAACAGAGCGATAATACAGGCAGCCACTAAGTCGACTCCAAGAGGAGCGAGGAAAAATTACAAACCATACTGGACTGAAGAACTACAAAGTTTGGAGGACAAAGCTGAAGATGCCAGGAAGACAGCAGAGAGAGAACAAACAATTGAAGCAAACATCTCTCTCAAAGCCATCTCAGCAAAATATAAAAGAACAGTAAATCAAACAACAAGAGATTGTTGGAGGGAAAAAACAGAAAACCTGAATTTTGACAGGGATGGAAACAAACTATGGAAACTAGTGAAAGCCATGAACAATGAAGGACCTAGAAACAAACAAATAACAATTAAACAAGGAAATGCCTTGCTTACAGGAAAAAAGGCTGCAAATGCACTAATGGAACACTATGCAAATGCAAACCACATTGATATTACAACCGAACAGAAGAAAGCATTCAAAGACAAACAGATACATCATAGAAATACAGAGACAGCAGCAGAATATATAATGGCAAATCTAACAATGGAAGAAATGGAACAGGCAATGAATACCCTAAAAAAGAAGAAATCACCAGGAAAGGATGGAATCACAAATGAAATGCTAATAGGACTAGGCACCAAGGCAAAGAAGAAACTACTAGCAGTCCTAAATAACAGCTGGAAGAGAGGAATAGTCCCACAAGCATGGAAGGAAGCTATACTAATACCAGTCCCAAAGAAAGGAAAAGACCTGGAAGAACCAAATAGCTATCGACCTATCAGTCTACTTAGCTGTGGAGGAAAATTAATGGAACGCATTATCAATGGCAGGCTAACATGGCATCTGGAAGAAAACAAACTCTTAACACCACACCAAGCAGGATTCAGAAAGTACAGATCCACTGAAGATCAAATAACCTATATAGCTCAGGAAATAGAGGATGCCTTCCAAGAGAAAAAGCACACACTAGCAGTCTGGATAGATTTAGAAAAAGCATTTGATAAAGTATGGAAGGAAGGACTGAAAGTAAACCTGCAAAAAATGCATGTTTGTGGACAAATGTATAAATGGATCAGCCACTACCTTGAGAACAGAACTGCCAGGACAAAAGTACAAGGACAAACAAGCAAAATGATGCTGTTGGAGCAAGGTGTCCCCCAAGGAGAAGTTCTTTCACCATAATTATTCCTAGCATATATAAATGACATCACGGAAAATTTTCCAGCCAGAGTATACACATCCTCCTTTGCAGATGACCTAGCCATATGGACATCTGAAGAATATATTAGTACAGCTAACAGCAGAATACAGCAAGCCTTATTAGCGCTAGAGGACTGGTCAAAATCATGGCTAGTGAAGATAAGTGAGGAGAAAACAACATGCACAGTGTTCTCCCTCTCAAATAAAACTCAGCAACATAAGCTTGTATTGAATGGAAAAATATTGCGCCATGAAGAAACTTCAAACTATCTAGGAGTCACCTTTGATCGTCGCCTGACATGGTAGACACAGGTTGAGAAAAATCGAACAAGAGCAAGGCAGAGAATGGCAATCACTCCCCCGAAGTGTCTCCACCGTGCCGTGGTGGGGGAGCTTGCGTGTCCCATCGACCCCATTTGCTTGCTGATGGATCACCAGATCATATCGGACAGCTTATGGGATAGGGACCAGACTAAGAGAGACACAACCCGCTGCTCTGCAGGTAAGACTGAGGATAACAGTCAAAAATTTAAATCAGGTGCACGAAGGCAGAAGTTCTTGGTCCGGACAAAACTCTTAAGGCTCCCTGTCGAGGGCTGTGGCTGAACGCCCCTAAGCCACAAACCCTCGGATCTGAGAGCCGGGCCGATACCCACCTACCGAAAAATAGAGGCGTGATACTGAGCAAGCTACATGCTCAGGTCTGATACAAGTTCGAAGGCTCTCAGCTGGGGGATATGAGGGATTCCCGGGTGAGAGGGCCTGGCCGTTTCTCGTTCACTGCTGCACGAAGGTAAGGTGCTGAGCCGGCAGCACATGTAGCCTACCTCGTGAGCGAGTACACAAAGTCAGAAAAGTGCCCCAGTCGAAGGAAATGGTTACGAAAACTGTCTGTATCTAACTCATAGAGAGTGTAGACAAAAGTGGAAGAACGTCTCAATGACGCGAAATGGAACGCACGGCGAGCGAACCTATTGCGTGGTCTGAAGTCGAAAGCAAAAGCTTACCGAGTGGATGTCGCTCGCAGTCTGACCGCTCCTGGTGTGTGCATGAGCGACCAGTGGCAAGCGAGATGTCCAACACATGGAAGTGAGGAACTAAAGCAGCCATGAGCAGGACGTGGCAACTCCTCGGTTGAGTCCAGTCTCAGAGCAATATGTGCCGCTCTGCAAATATGGAAGCCTCCTTGGATAGCGAGGGAATGCCCATGGTCTGCCCCTGCCTTCCTTGAGGGCCGACCGCGATGTCGTTGATCGTTCTATCTTGACCAGCTGAGATGTGGGCGACATCACAACAGTCTAACGTGCCTCGAAACCAGAGGAAGGCTAACCTCATTAAAAAATGCCCGCCGGAAGTCGGAAGTGTCGCCCTACGGGTGGCAAACTAAAAATTGACACTACGCAATTACGTCCTGGTGAAATGTCTCGTCCGAATGTCTCTCGTGCTAGGAACAGCTCTTACTCCCTTTCTTTCCTTTGAGGGATGACCGGTGTATTCGACCGTTCCAACTTGGCCAGCTGGGTTGTAGATGGCACTACAAAAGTGAGTGTCTCCCAGGAATGCTACCTGGTCAAAAAAGCACGCTATAGTCGGATGTGTTGGCCTACGGGTTTCGGCCCAAGGGCGCATAACAAACACACCGCAATGACATCTGAAAAAACACTCCGGATGAACGAAAAGAAGAAGACGAATGGCAATCATGAAAAAGCTTGCTGGTACAACGTGGGGAGCAGATGAGAAAGTTCTCAAGAAGTTATATACTGGACAGGTGAGGCCAGTACTGGAATATGGCATTGCAGCTTGGGCAACAGCAGCTAAGTCAAACTTTAACAAAATAAGTAGAGTCCAAAACCAAGGAATGCGAATCATAACTGGAAGCCTGAAGACAACGCCTATTAATGAACTAGAAAAGATCACTTGTTTACAACCAATGTAGGACAGAAGAGATAGCAGAGCCCAGCAACAAGCAGAAAAATTTAGAAGATTGACAGACCACCCTATGTATAACAGGTTTAATGGTTTTGGAAAAGGAAGACTGAAGCATAGCAACTTTGTAGAAACTGCAAAACGAAAGATTAGGGCAGATCCCATACTTAACATATCAACAGTCAAGCCCATTTACAATGCACACAACTTCCCAGCTTGAAGACAGCAGCAACTGCCTGAGATGATAGAAAACATTCCCGGTATTGAGAAAAAGAACACTTACAATGAAACCGAAAGAAGAAAAATAACCCTCAACTACATAAAAGAACATTACCCAAGCAGCAATTGGACCCATGCATATACAGATGGATCAGCCAAAGATTCAATTAAAAATGGAGGAGGAGGAATTCTCCTTAATTTAAAAAATGGAGTGATAAAACCACAGTCTGTGGCAACTGGAAAATTTTCAAGTAACTTCAAAGCGGAGGTAGAGGCTTTTAACACTGCAGCAGAAATGCTCTTGGTGGAGGAAAATACAGAGAAGCAAATAGCTATCTTCACAGATGCAAAGTCAGCTGTCTCAATACTGAAGAGCAAAAACAGCACAGAACTATCTTACCTAAGAGCAGCACTCCATGGTCTATGCCAGAAATCCAAAAAAGTTGTAATACAGTGGATCTCATCACATTGCAGTATACCTGCTAGCAAAAGAGGGTGAACGATTACCACAGCCTGACATAGACATAACCTATAATGAGGCAAAGAGGTTGATAAAAAGCACTTATAGAACCAAATGGGAATCAGAGCATCCAGGCCACCAGAAGGATGATGCATATTACAAACTCGACCGAAGAGAACAAGTAGCAATCTTCAGACTCCGCACAGGACATAACAGGCTGAAACACCACTTGTTCAATAAACTAAAGATAGGAGATACCGATGAATGTAATTGTGGAACTGGTAAAATGACAGCTAAACATTTGCTGCAGGAGTGCCCAATATATGCAGAACAGAGAAAGATATATTGGCCCACGCCTGCTTCATTTGAGGACAAGCTCTATGGAGATATCAACAAGCTCAAGTTGACTACAGCTTACTTTAACTACATTCAAGTTGACATCTAAAGGTGCATGAAGATGTATTTAGACTGCCACACTTCATACCACAGGTATGTCGGTTACAAAAGCGTCCCAGAGGCATGAAATGGAATATTATTGCTTGGATAGCAAATCCATTACGTGGAAAGTCCGAATCAAAAGCTCGCTGTGTGGGCTTCGTAAAAGGTGGAAATAGTGTCCTAGTGACACGAAATGGAATATTGCTTGGATAGCAAATCCATTATGTGGAAAATCTTAATCGAAAGCTCACTGTGTGGATGTCATCTGCAGACTGCATTCTTCTGGTTTCCGGAGGAACAGCCTATGGTGAACGGAAGGCCCAATATACGGAAGTGAGGCTAAGCAGCCATGTGCAGGACGTGACGATTCTTTGGGTGAGCCCAGTACCAGAGCGCTGTGTGATGGCTCTGCAAGTTTGGAAGCCTCCTTGGATGGCGGGGAATGCCCATGGTCTGCCCCTGCCTTCCCTTGAGGGTTGACCACGATGTCTTTGGCTGTTCTATATGGGCCAGCTAGGATGGGGTATAACACCACAATAGTGAGATTCAACCGTCCTAAGAAACCCCCGGGAAGGTTAGCCCGGTCAACAAATGCCCGCAGAAGTCGGATGTGTCGGCCTAACGGCGCAAGAACGCAGCTCTGCTATAAACAGGCACAACGCAATCACATCCGAAAAAAACATCCGGATGAACGCAGAAGAAGAAGAAGAAGAAGAAGAAGAAGAAGAAGAAGAAGAAGAAGAAGAAGAAGAAGAAGAAGAAGAAGAAGAAGAAGAAGAAGAAGAAGAAGAAGAAGAAGAAGAAGAAGAAGAAGAAGAACGTAAACTTGCCAAGAGATCACAACAGCAAAAACAAAATGTTGGTGTTGACTGCAACGTCCTGTAAAGGATATTCTACTAACTCTTAACTCAATAAATAGACCTGTACTTAGTAAATAGACCTGTACTCCCTAAACAGACCTAAATTCTGAAATATATTAAGACTGCACTTATTTCAAATAAAACAAAATAGAAATGTGTTCACCACATGTTGCCAGTGTTACCCGTTTCGCTGTATTTTATTTGTCTGTTTATTGTAAACACGGACGCAGAAGTACAAAATGGCGGGCAACACTAACATGTGAATGTGTAATTGCGTAAATTATTATTGTTTAGTCAGTGAGCCTCGGAATATGCGGGTGATTACGAAGGTATAATAATAAGGGTGTAAATACAGTGGATTTATATCTCAATGAAGGGACGCAGAGGTGTTTCTAAGGCACCAGGGCCAGGTTCTATTCTGGCCAAGACCTACTAACACGTCCTAGCCGCGTCTCCTGGGCAAAAGGTCCCTTCGGGGTCCTGGATAACGTAGCAGGATCGCTGATTCTTCCGAAGTCGGTAAGTATCTGCCTGCATGGCGAGGAGCCACCAGTCTGCACACCAATAAGCCAGACATGGGACAACGAATACTCACGCAAACTTCAGGTCCGGTATAACATCACACTGATGTTGGACAACAGGATGTTTTCATCCGACATACAGGACCTTGCACTGGAGTTCATAGCCAGCGAACACAAACAAGCAAGCAAGATTTCAATGAAGACAAAACCTCTAAGCTTTCATTAGAAGGGGGTCGACTTTATCAAAAAACCACGCGGGAAATGGGCGTCTGGAAGATTATACAGGAACAAGGTTAGAGGAAGCTGCGTTGAAGACTCGCGCATGCGCTACAGGGGTAAGTAAGAACTGGAAAAACTAAAAACACTAACATGTCGTGAGAAAAAGAGTTATTAAGTGCTATATTGAGCCAATCCTAATGTTCGGAAGAGAATCGTGGACAATTAACATGACAAGGGAGGAATTATGTGGAAGCTATGGAGGTGTGGTTTTATAGAAGAATAAGTAAGAACGCCGTGGACAGATATAAAGAGCAATGAACATATCTTCAAAGAAGTTAACCCACAAAGAAAACTGGTCACTCAGAAGAAGACATTCCTCATTCTTTTGGCATGTCATGAGAAGAGGGAAGCTGGAGTATGTCGTCACAACGGGAAGGTTGGAATGGAAGAGAGATGTGATTCTGACATACACACATCTGTATTCTCGCTGGTTAAAGCGGGTTAAGGGTGAGAGGTTCGATTTCATTGCACCAGGGTTTATTCCATATGGCTCGATCTCTTTCCGCAGGGTGATCTGCCGAAAGCCTCGCACAAAGCAATTACTCCGTAGCTCCAGCGACGACCCCCGGGAGTCTCCGAGAAAACTGCACTCATGAACCGGATGTCTAAGTCTGAACCTACAATCTTTGGAGTGCATGAAAAGTGGCTTATCCACTTCACCACGGAGTCCCGGCCAATCCTAGCTAGTGTTATGTTATATATTCACTGCGTTGTAGACTATAGTATGCAACCTAAGTGTAAATTGTACCAGTTGAAGAGGCATCAGGATGAACAATAGAGGTGGACTCTTAACTAACTACGCGTGGGCAGTTTTATTGTAGGAAATAAAGTGTTGTAGGTTAGATTTCATTGTTGCAGTAGAAAACCCAGAGCTATAAAGTCGACATAACTGATCGTGGCATAGTTGGCAACTACGAATGTACTTTCACAGCTGCTATTACCGTTCCGGTTGATTACGTAAGCAAAAGTACTGGTGTCCTTATGTCAGCTAATGTTGCATAGCCAGGGTGGTAGCTTAGTGTCTAGACACTCGCCTGCCCGCCTGTTAGTCATGGGTTCAGCAGTATTTTTAAATATCCAGTCGTCAATAAGTTCTCCTTATTTCGTCTCATAATATGCCCCACACAATTTTATTGTCTAAGTCTAATTTCTGTAATCAGTTTGCGGTTTTCATTTACTTCTTGTGGGACTTGCTCATTGGTTTTTCTCTCTATCCATGGTATTCTTTGCATTTTCCTCAGTAAACACATTTCCACATCCATCAGATATTTTTACAGCTTGTCTGCTCATTGTCCACGTGTCACATCCATACAAAAGTGCACGTTATATGTAGCACTTTAACATTATTTTTCTCGTTGCAGTTGACATCTTTTTATTAGTCAGTATGTTTTCCATTTTGCAAAAAGCTACCGTTGAAAAGGCCATTCTTGCTGCAGTCAACCGCAGCATTTATGGGCAGTTTGTGATTTACTTGACTATTTTACGTTCTGTTGTTTGTCAGCGCTCTTAAGAGCTTTACGGAACCAATCCTCATGAACGGAGGCGAATCATTGTGGAGCTGCGGGGTTGTGGTTTTACAGAATAATGATGAGAACACTACGGATGGACAGAAAGAAAAATGAAGATATTTTGGAAGAAGCTAACTAGCAAACAGAACTGGTTGCTCTCATCAGAAGAAGAAAGACCATATTCTCGAGCAAGTCATGAGAAGGAGAAAGCTGGGGTGTGTCGTCACAACGGACAAGTTGGAGGGGAAGAGAAGCAGTGGGAAACCAGAGAGAAGATGCTGGACAGGATTACATCATGACGTAGATCAACATCGGTTTCAGAAGCAATTGGCAGTACACGAGGCAAAAGTCTTGTGGATAGACATGATCACCAACTCAACACGGAATAGTTTATACGAAGATTGGCAGTACACGAGACAAAAGGCTTGTGGATAGACATGATCACCAACTCAACACGGAATAGTTTATACGAAGATTGGCAGTACACAGGGCAGAAGACTGTGGATAGACAAGATCACTAACGTTACACGGCATGCACTAAAAGAAGATTGGCAGTATGCGAGACAGAAGGCTGTGGACAGACATGATCACCAACGCCATATGGCATGGACACTAGGAAAAAGAAGTTTGCCATTGCTTTCTGAATGACTGACCATGGAAATCAACGCGAAACGATCAACTTCCAAATCACCCGCAACCGATCTCTCGACTCCATATGTCAGAGGATTGTGAAATTGCGTTCCCTAAACCCTAGGCTCAGAACCGACACTCACACGAAACTCAGGGGAAATTAATCAGACAGAGGTGTCGTATTGCCGCGGTGATATTGGCAGGTGAGATAAGGTTAACGATGCCCACGAATCCTGTTTTGTAAACACGATTGGCCTGTGTTGTGAATAAATCGTTTTAGTACTCTTGTCTGTGCCTAGTAGTACATCGAGTGTTGTGCTGTACTTTTAGAAACAGTGCCATATGTTGTTAACTCCAGTACTGTAGACTTGTTACTGTAGATCATACAGTGTCAAGCAACTTTCATGCGTATGTTGGTTTCTGCGAGGAGCGGCTGGCCGAGTGGCTAGAATGCCGGATTCTCCTTCGGGAGACCCAGTTTCGAATCCTCGGTAAGGTTTGGAGTTTTTTATCTTATGCCGGGGACAAAAAGAAAACTCGAACCAGCACAGTTTGCGGCGACTGCCCCAGCCAGGCCGCCCTAATTCATCAGACTCCAGACCCAACTGCCATACACCGCAAGGTACTATACTATATTGGCAGTAAATGACAGTTTTAAATGACAGTTGGTTTCTGCTTATATGATATACTTTTCTTTACGTTTTTTGTCATATTCCAGGTGTTACACCAACCCACTCTGTCGCAGTTGTTTTACTAACCCACTAAGCCCTGGATATTACATTAGCCCACTGTGTCCCAGGTGTTACGTTACACTAACCTACTTTAAGCCAGCTGATAAACTAATCCACTTTATCGTCATTATAATGCTAACCAACTGTATTGCGAGTGTATTGCTAACCCAATCTGCTCCAGCTTTTACAGTAGCTCACTTTTTACCCATTGTTAAATTAATGCACTTTGTCCCAGCTGTTATACTAACCCACACTGTCAAGTTGTTACGTTAACTATGTTGTTACGTTAACTGTTACAGTAACCTACGTTATTCCATTTGCGATGTTAACCCACTCTGTCCAAGCTATTACACTAACTCCAACCGGGGAAATTTTATTTTGAATTTTTTAAAAAAACCCAAAATTATCCCATTTCCTGTTTAAAAAAATTTTTACACTAACAACCCCCAGTCCCAGTGGTTT